>PVKE010019932.1:0-27986 GCA_004027555.1 Craseonycteris thonglongyai | reverse complement strand
TGGCACATTTTAGCCCTGAAGAACAGAAAAATGTTAAAAACCAGAACAAAAATCAAACATGAATCAGAGTGGTTGGGTTTTAATACAAATTAGTCAGATGGGCTGTGTGACGGAATCAGCCAGGTCAGTCCTCACAAGAGAGGCTTGTGTTTTCTGCTAGTCATGTCAGCAGCCATGGGAATGAGGCAGTTCTCATCAGCTGCCATAATTTTTGAGCACCTAGGTGCAAAAATGAAATCCTGGGAGTAAATCAGAAGTGGAGAAGTAACTTATAGATTCTCTTGTTATTCACTGAATGCAGTCTGGCTGCGCTTAATATAGTTATATGTTACTGTCATGTGCTGTTAAGCTTTAGTTTCATCTCTTTTACCCTCAAGACTTGCGGCTGTTAGCCCTAGAGAACACACTGTCATGCCAGGCTTCAGGTTTAATTCTGGAAGCTTTTATGAACCCCTTAAAACTTGATATAAGGTCTGTTGCCCCTAATTCCACACAGCATCTGCTTAGCAAGGTTTCCTGCCTAGACTTTTCCCACCTTAAAAATATTTTCATCTAACCACCAGTTTCTGTTTTGATTAGCTAGAATTTCTTTTTGCTTTCATTGCTCAGCCCAGCTCACTTATAGTAAAACATTCTTTCTTGGAATGAGTTTCTTTTTTTTGTCCATTCCTATTCTACCTCTTTGTTTTCAGTTTAAACTCCAGTTTAAAGTTTCTCCCTTGGTTTCCCATTTATAGAGAGATTACATATCTTATTTCTAGCTGACCTTTCACCTTTTCAACTTCTTCCTCTTGGACCCTTCCTGTCATCATTTAGCATACCTAGTTCCTCCTGTCTTAAAATTTTTCAAATGAAAAAATGAATGGATGGACTGACCGATTTAAAAAACAAATTAAAAAAAATCTCAGAATCCCATATTCTCTTCTAGTTATTGTCCTGTTGTTCTCCTTTGTTGGTATTTGTTCACATGCTTTCTTTACTTACTGACATGCTTCTCACTTCTTGGTGTGCTCTAATTTGACTTGCACCCCTTACCAAGTGACCGAAATTGTTCTTGCTGAGGTCACAACTGACTTCTATTGCAGATGCTTTTTATTCTTCATCTCACTTGACTACCTACTAGTGTTGAACTGGACATTGTCCCTCGTCTTGGCTCCTGTGACACCACACTCCACTGACTTTCCTTCTGTCTGTCTTTTCCCTGGGCGCCAGACCCAAACATGCCTATAGCGTATTTACACTTGACTGTCTCATAGGCTTCTTGAGCTCAACATTTCCAAGACAAAACTGATCTTTCCCCACCCAAACCTGCTTCTCTTTCAGTATAGTGCAATTTTATGTATTACAGATTCTGCCCTCATTTGCTCTGAGCAATGTATTTCTGTTCAATTTTTAGGAATTTATTTTTATTAGGAATTTAATTTTTATGCATGTTTGAAGTTTCTGCTCATGATGTAATGCTCATCTCTTGCTTTGTTAATTTAATAATTCAGCATATATTTATTGACTACCTACTGGGCACTAGCCCCTGGAAATACAGTAGTGAACACAACAGATTCCTTGCCCCGAAGAGCCTGTATTCTAGAGGTATTCATCAAATATTCATATAATTATTTAATGATGAATTACTTATTTATGAATTATTTCTAGATTGTAGTTTGCCAAACTGGTTTGTATAAAATTGACTTATTTTAGAAACCTTAAAAATCTTTTATATGATAATGAACACCTTACAGATTTGATACTTTTACTGATAGGACCTTTCTCAACTATAGAATTTGAAAAATCCCTTGGGATTCTGAGGCTAAAAGAAGACATTTCTGAAAATCTGCAGGCTCATACATGTCCTTCATAGGATTCTTTGAGAGTACAGTTCAGCAAACATTTGTTGTGAGTCTGCTAGGTTTGGATATATGAGTCTGACATGGAAGACTTTAAAGATATTAAGGGCATCTGTTCTTAATGATGCATTCACGTGTAACTGATCACGCTGTGCTTTAATATGGCACATGCATTGCATGTTTTCTTAATTTAACATTGAGCATTTAAAATTTTTCACAACAGAATATCAGAATGAATCTGCAGGTGGATAAATAAAGCAAGAAGAAAAATAACATCACCAACGTTTAAAACAGAGGTAGCGAAGCTAATTATAACCCACTGCCATGGTAGCCATACTTAAAAGGAAAAGGTCTATGGCTTTGTGACTATTTTCTCTTTCCAGAAAACCGAAAATTGCAACCTTTGCCCAGTTCACATGATGTTATTCATTAATTTTTTTAACATAGTTATAAGAAGCATTTTAGTGTAGTGGAAAGTACAAGTATTGAATTGGAAGATTTTTTTCAGTTCTTTATTTCCTGACTGTGTGACATTGGGCGAGTCACTTAGTCATTAAACCTTCTCAGTCTTATTAAATTAATATGTGCCGACCTGATTCTGGGAGCTGGGCACATAATGGGATGCATGGGTGATGTGATGTGGAGTTGTCCATTGGAAAACTGTCTGATTGTTACCAACCAATGTCACCCCATTAAATTTAACAATAAAATATAATATTAAAAATAAAAATAAAAATAAATAAATAAATAAATGGAAAAAAAAAAATTAATATGTGCCATATCTAATCTGTAGGATTGTCATATGGACACAATGAGTTAATACTCGTGAAAGTATTTTTTAAAGTGTAAAGTACTATGTACGTATTATCAAGTCTTACTTGTAATAGATAATATTTAGGTTACTGTGAGCAAAATTAAAATATACAAATGAGAATCTTAAATTATTCTCCCTTAATTTTCTTATTTGTAGGAAAATTTTGAATTACAGCTGTCTCTAATAAATGCCTAGTGAATAATGTCATTTGCAGGGTTCTGTGTGATAGCACACGGATCTCAATGTGCATACATGAAGTTCAGGATTCATAAAAAGCACATTTGCATCAAGAATTACATAACTGAACTCTCTAAGGCAGCTTTTTTAGTTACCTCTGTCTCCCTTCCTGATTTGTAGTGACATATATTCATGATCCTTTTCATTTGCATGTGTTCCTATAGAACATAGTATTGGGTCTCTGTAAATAAGTCCTATCAGTTATTTGCCAAAATCAGTGACTCTAGGATAACTTTAGTTTTTTAAGGTAAACATTGAGATGGAAGTTTTGGGAAAGTGGGAAATCTACAGGCCAGACAGTGTTCTTCTGTTGTCCCAATTTTTCCTCTACTGAAACCATATTACACAATATTCAGATACTAACACATGAGCTTCTTCCATTTGTTACTAAGTCTTTTCCACCAGCTATCAGAGCAAACCTCCTATCTCTATATGGCGGGGGTGGGGGTGGGGGTGGGGGTGGAGCAATGGCTTTACCCTGAGGTATCTGCCTCACAAAATCCCTTTATAACTTTTCTTACAGTAGGAATTACTGGCTCTGCTAAGAGTTATTCTTAATACTATTTCTTATTTTAAGGTAGGTTCAATGTACAAGTTTATTGGGCAGGTTTAATGTACATGACATCACAGAGCAAGCAGGGACAACTTTTTAATTACATTTGACATGCAATATTATATTAGTTTCAGGTGTGCAATATAGGGATGAGATATTTATATAACTTAAAAAATTATCATTCCGATATATCTGTTACCCATCTGATTCCGTACATTGTTATTACAACATTATTGACTAAATGCCCTATGCTGTACTTTACATCCCTTTGACTATTTTGTGACCATAAATTTGTACTTCTTAATTTCTTCCTCTTTTTACCCACCCCTCCAGCCCTCTTCCTATCACCCCAACAAATCTGGGATGTAACCACACATAGGTATTACATTATTGACTATATTTCCCATGCTATACCCTACAACCTCATAACTGTTACTTTGTAAACCAATTTGAACTTCCCAAACCCTTCCTCTTATTTCATCTACTCCCCCAACCCTCCTCCCATCTGACAACAAACCAAATGTTTTCTATATCTGTGCATCTGTTCCTGTTCTGCTTGTTTATTTGCTTTGGATTCCACCTATAAGCGAAATCAGCCTGAATCTGTCTTCTTCTGTTTCACACTCCACTTAGTACAATACCCTCCATGTCTTTTGATTGGAGCTTTTAATCCATTTAAATTATATGTAACTGTTGATAAATATGTAGCTATTGCCATTTTATTATTTATAATTTTTGCTTTATTTATTTTTTTCTGCATCTTAAAGTCCCTCTAACATTACTTGTAGTACTGGGTTAGTGCTGATGAACTTTAGCTTTTTCTTATCTGGGAGGCTCTTTATCTGTCCTTCCACTTTGAATTATAGTCTTGCTGGATACATTAATCTGGGTTATAGATCCAGTGGAGTTTTCCAGGAATGCCTCTCAAGGTGCCATTTTAGTTGAATAAATAAGGACAACTTTTGAATTGAAATTCATTTCATAGAAACTTCTATTATATATTCCATTTATTCAAATAATGTTAAGTACCTATAATTTGTATATTCTTGAAAACTATATTTGGCATTCACATTCTATATTAATATAGAACATAATCTATAAATAGAGTAAATAATATATTACTTATTATTTACCTATTTTATTTTATTTATTTTCTAAGAAGGGAGAGAAAAAAGATTTAAAACCATGATAAGGGAAGCCAGATGGCTCAGTGGGTTCAGCACTCACTTTGCAGCCCCAGGGACGGAGGATCAGATTCCATCCCTGGCCTGTGCAGACCCATATGCTGAACTGGGGAGTGCTCCCAGTTTGGTTCTCACCAGGATGAGACACTGGCCCAGTTCCTGCCCTGTGCAGCCCCGCCCACCTACGGAATGAAACTATGTGGAAAAACCGATGATGTGCAACTATGGAGACTGTTCTGGGCCCTCCCCCTTCTCTCTGTCTCTGTCTCTGTTTCTCTCTCTCTCTCTCTCTCTCCCTCAAAACAATAAAAATAAATCTTTAAAACCATGATAAGTGTGAGGGAATTTCAACCCATAGGGAAATTTAGCAAAGGATATCCTAGAGTACTAATACTGCACAGAAGTGATTAATAAACATTTATATTTTCCAAATTTATTTTTAAATTATTTTATATTATAAAATATTTTAAATATAATAAAAATAAAAAATTATATAACCGAATCTATGCATCCACTATTTACATATGCTTTTATGAACATTATGTGTTTTTTCCCCCACTTATTCAGCAAATATTGCTTGAATGTCTGTATGATTCAGGCACTGTTCTGTTTAGGTGTTGGAATCTAGCAATGAACAAAGTAAATATCTCCTAGACAGGGAAGCAGCCAATAACAGGTAAATAAGTAAAATATATATAGGAATATGTTAGTAGTAGTATGTTTCAAGAAGACAAGGACAGTAGGAAAGAGGGATAAGAAGTGTCAAGGTGAGAAAGGTGGTGCTTTTAAATCAGGTGGTCAGGAAAGGCCTTGCTGAGAAGGTGACAGTTGAGTAGAAGTGTGAAGGAGGTGAGAGCATGAGCCGTATCAATATCTCAGGAAGAGATTCTAGGTAGAGGAATCAGCCAGTGTAAAGGCCCTAAGGTAGGAATACATCCAGGCCAATTGTGGAACAGTGAGGAGGCCACTGCGGGTATATAGAATGAGAGAGGGTTAGAGTAGTAGGAACTACAGACTCCTTGTTGACTACTTATTGAGGTGATCACATGAAGGAGGATTATAGAGATCATACAGGACACTGAAGGGTCTTGTAAGGACTGTGGTTTCTCTGAGTGAAATGGGAAGCCATTGGAGAGTTTTGAGGAGCAGAGTGACATGATGTGACTTATTTCAAAAGGGTGATTCTATTTTCCAAGAATGATAGTCCTGTAGTGGGACAAATCTAGAAACATGGAGACCAGTAAGGAAGCTGTTGCATGAGTCCCAGCAAGAGATGGTATTGGTGTAGGCCACCAGGTAGGTTGTAGGAAGTCATCAGATTTTAGATATATTTTGACAGTACAGCTAATGAGATTTCTTGCTGAGATGGATGTGAGGTGTGAGAGAACTAGAGGCATCTAGGAAAGCTCTTATGTTTTTTGGCAGAGCAGCTGGAAGGAAGACGTTGCAATCAACTAATGGGATGGGCTGCCCACGGAGAGAATGTTTGGGGTGAAATTGAACAGGTTGGGTTAGAGATATCTATTACACAAACAAAGGAGATGTTGAATAGGCAGTAGGGTATATGAATCTGGAATCTGGGAGAGAAGTCTCATTTAGAGATACAAATTTGGAATTTACTAATATATAAGTAATATTTAACATTATTAAAATGAATGAGAATATCAACAGCAAGTGTAGATAGAAAAGAAAAAAGGACAAAACTCTGAACTCCAGGCTATGCCCACATTCAGAGGGTGAAGGGAGGAGGAGCTAGCAAAGGGGACTGAGAAAAGGGCTGGACAACACGTAAGCGTGGTGTCTTGGAAGCCAAACATTTCAAGCATGAAAATGATCAACTATATCAAATACATTGTTGGTAGGTCAAGTAAGATGAGGATGGAAGATTGAACATTGACTCAGTTTAAACCCTAATAGACATACTGTCATCTACAAATATAGGCAATTCTTGGGGTTTCCTATAAAAAGGAATAGTGAAATTCTGTGGAGAGCATATCTAAGGATAAAGTAGGGTCATGAGGCATCTTCTTGTTTTAAGGTGGAAGAAATGACAGGTGTCTTATGCTTATTGACACAATCCTGAAAGGCAAGTGGGGGGGGGGTAAATATATTAATGTAATGGTACGAGAATGAAAGTAGGAAATTGCTGCAACACTGTCCTTAAGAGGAATACACTCAGATGCACAAGTGGAGATACAGTTCTTAGCTAGTAGCTTGGCCAGTTCATCCTTAGAAGCAGAGGAGAAGGTCGAGTTACTGGGCACACAGTAGGTGGCTGTCAGTAGTGGTAGTGGGACCTTATAGAAGGTGTTTTCTAGTTGCTCCATTTTCTCATTGAGAGTGGGGAAGGGAAAGGAGATATTGGAGGTTTGAGAAGGAAGAAGATATAAAATAAGCTGCTAAGACAGTTGGGAAAGTGAATACATTAGGAAATGCATGTGTTTGCTTGGCAGCATTAGGGCCTACTTGAGTTTCATGATCATAAATTTAAAGTTAAGTTGGTCAGCCTGATTCTGTGTTTGTTTTTTTATCCAACCACATTTAACTGCACAGGTGCAAAGAGTGGATGGTAGATTGAATTTAATCTTCTTTTAGTACCCTTCATATATATGTCCATAAACAATATATACTGTTAACTTGTGTTTATAAAATTTGACATTTCATATTGCAGATTATTTTTTATTTGACTTATATTTGAAATGTTTCCAAGTTGATAAACATAAATTTTCATTCATTTTAGCTACTGTAAAATATTCTTTTATATGGACTATCCAACTTATTTATCCATTCTTCTACTGAGATATATTTAGGTTCCTGTGTTTTCTCCACAATGTTACAGTTTTTTCCTGATGTTACTGACTTGTTTTTCTTTAAAAATTCTAGATACCCATCTTTCATAGTTACATATTTTGTAAAATTTTTTTCCAAGTCTTTTACTTTGACTTTGTTTAATGGTGTTTTTCTCACATTTGACATACTAATATAGTCAAATTTACTAATCTTTTAAGATTTACATTCTTTGAATCTCTTTTATAACTTTCAATTGTGGGAGAATACACACAACATAAAAATTATTATCTTAATCATTTTTCAGTGTACAGTTCAATAGTGTTCATTACACTGTATTCACATTGTTGTGCAACAGATCTTTACACCTTTTTCATCTTGCAAAACTGGACTCTGTATCCACTGAGCAACTCATTATCCCCTCTGCCTCCCGGAAGCCACCATTCTACTTTCTGGTTTTTTTAGTTTGACTATGTTAGATGCCTAATGTAAGTGGAATCATATAGTATTTGTCTTTGTTTTTTTTAAGATTTATTTTTATTGTTTTTGACAGAGAAAGACAGAAACAGAGAGAGACAGAGAGAAGGGGGAGGGCCCAGAGCTGTCTCCATAGTTGTACATCATCACCTTTTGACATACTTTCATTTGACACAGGTGGGCAGGGGGCCACAGAGGGCAGGATCCAGGCCAGGGGCCTCCTGTATGGGGAGTATGCCCCCATGAGCTGGGGGCCAAACCCGGGGTCTCCCACTTGGAAGGCTTGCCCTGGCAAGTACTGAACCTACCCCAGTTCAGCATGTGGGTCCGCACGGGCCAGGGCCAGGATTCAGTCCTCAGACCCTGGGGCTGCAAGGTGAGCACTTAACCCACTGAGCCATCCCAGCTTCCCCCAGTATTTATCTTTCTATGACTGACTTCAGTTAACATAATGTCCTCAAGGTTCATCTATGTTATAGCATATGACAAGATTTTCTTCTTTTTTAAGGCTGAATAATATTCTATTGTGTGTGTTTATTCATTCATCCGCTAAAGGACTTTGGGCTGCTTCCACTTACTTACTGGCTATTGTGAACAATGCTGTAGTGAACATGGGCATACAGATATCTGAGATCATGCTTTCAATTCTTTTGGCTATATACCCAGCAGTAGGATTGCTGGACCATAAGAAAATTCTATTTCTTAATTTTGTGAGGAACCTTCATATTGTTTTTCATAGGGGCTGCACCATTTTACATTTCTACCAATGGTGTACAATGTTCCAGTTTCTCCACAACCTCATCTATACTTATTATTTATACTTTTTGATAGTGACCCTCCTAATGAGTGTGAGGTGGTACCTCATTGTTTTAATTTCCATTTACTCTTAACGATTAGTGATGTTGGGTGGCTTTTCATATGCGTGGTGGCCATTTGTCTGAGTATATCATTTTTAAAAAAATGTTTATTGAGGTTCTTCACCTATTTTTAAATCAGGTTATTTTCTTTTTTGTGAGCTATAGGAGTTCTTTATATATTTGTCATATTAACCCCTTATCAGGTATAAGATTTGCAGTTTTTTTCTCCCATTCTGTAAGTTGTCTTCTTATTTTTTATTTCCTCTGGTGCAAGGAAGTTTTTAACTTTGATGTCATCCCATTTGTATATTTTTGCTTTTGTTGTCTGTGCTTTTGGTGTCACATCAAAGAAATCATTGCCAAATCCAATGTCATGAAGCTTCCCCCTGTTTCCCTCTAGAAGTTTTACAGTTTTAGGTCTTACATTTATATATTTAGTCCACTTTGAGTTGAACTTTGTTTTTGGTGTTAACGTAAGGGCTCAACTTCATTGTTTTGCATGTAGATATTCAGTTTTCCCAGAGCGTTTGTTGGAGAGACTGTCCTTTCCCCATTGTGTGGTCTTGGCACCCTCATAGAAAATCACTGCACCATATACACGAAGGGGTATTTTTGGGCTCTCTGTTCTGTTCCATTGGTTTATATGTCTGTCTTTATTCCAGTACAAAAATGCTTTAATTACTGTAGCTTTATAATATGTTTGGAAATCAGGAAATGTGAGACCTCCAACTCTATTCTTCTTTTTGAATTGTTTTGGCTAGTCAGGGTCCCTTGAGATTCCATATGAATTTTAAGACTTTTTTTCTCTTTTTGCAAAAAATGCCATTGGGATTTTAATAAATTCAACATTGAATCTCTGGATCGCTTTGGGTAGTGTATACAGTTCAACAATATAAAATCTTCCTATTGTGAGCATGGATGTCTTTCTATTTATTTGTCTTCTTTAACTTCTCTCGGTTTTTTTAAATTTCACCCATTCTGCCACTCCTCTCCCCTTTGGCAACCAGCATCTTCTTTTCTATAATATATCTGTAGGTCTCTTTCTGTTTTATTTTGTTTATTCATTTGTTTTTCTTCTTTTTAGACTGCACATATAAGTGAAATAATACAGTATTTGTCTTTCTCTGCCTGACTTATTTCACTTAGCATAATACTTTCTAGGTCAGGGCTGGACAAGATGTCAATCATGGTTCACTTGTGGCCCACCAAGCAATTTTGGGATGACCACCTGAATAATAAATAAATTAATAGAAGACTGTGACACTTGGAGAAGTAGCCCTTGCCCTGAAAAAGTCTGTCCAGGTCTGCTCTTGGTCCATTCATGTTGTTGCAAATGGCAAGATTAATTTTTTAATTGCAGAGTAATATTCTATTATATGGATATACCACATCTGCTTTATTCACTCATTAATCAGTGGACTCCTGAGTTGCTTCCATATATTGACTGTTCTTAGTAATGCTGCAGTGAACATGGGGGTATATCTTTTCAAGATAGTATTTTTGCTTTCTTTGGAGAAATGCCCAGAAGTAGAGTGCTGGGTTGTAGGGCAGCCCTAATTTTAATTATTTGAGGAATCTCCATACTGATGTTGGAGATGTGTTTCCATTTGTTCATGTCTCTTTAATTTCTCTCATAATATTTTGTAATGTTCATTGTCAGAGTCTTTTGACCCCTTGATTAACTTAATTCCTAAATATTTTACTATTTTTGGTGCTATGTTAAATAGGACTTTTTCCCCCTTGATTTTCTTTTTGGATTGTTCAATTTCAGTGTATAAAAACAAAACTCATTTTTGTATGTTGATTTTTGTATCTTATTACTTTGCTATGTTCTCTTATTAGTTCTAGTTGTGTGTGTGTGTGTGTGTGCATGTGTGTAATCTTTAGGGTTTTCCACATATAAGATCATATAATCTGTAAGCAGAGATAAGAAATCTAAATCCTCCACCTATCAATACATTAGTTTGCTTGGAATTCTTGAAATATTCAGGATAATTTTCTCAACTGTATCGCCTATTTTACAAATTCTCTCTTTAGTTGTATCTACTCTATTAATCTGCTTATTTTTAATTACTATGTTTTCATTGATATAGTTCTATTTGATTCGTTTTGATATCTTTGTAATCTTTCTGTGCTGCATGTTTTATGAATATTTTTCTTCCTTTACATCTTTCATCTTTTACAACATACTAATTGTTTTATAGATTATTGTTCCACTATCTTAAGTAATCCTTTTTGTTGTATTTATGGAGTCTAATTAGTTACTTAGTAATTTTGTGTCTCAAAGGCTTTATCTGTGTTGATTCTAGGCCAGCTAAGCTGTGAGAATTTCTCTGGTTCTGTCATGTTGTTCCAGAGAGTCACCACATTGGAGCTGATTGTCTTGCTTTCCCATACCATAGGTCCCAAATCTACAAGGGGCACAAGCTTAGATATTTGATTTCGCAAGAGGACTGTTTATTTGTTTGCTTTTTAAGTTAAGGCCCACATAGAAACAAGCCTGGGCCTGGGAGTTAATTTTATTTTTCTAAACTTTGCATTTACTGAGGGTTCGGCTTTCTTAGGTTCTAAGGTTCACACATGAGTGGTAATTTCCATTTATCCCATTTGAATTGAGTGCCTCATCTTTTGTCCTCCTAAGAGTTTCAGAACTGAAGCTCCTGGATTATTGGGACCTGTAACAATTTACCTTTTTTCCCTTTGAGCAGCTGTAGCATAGGTCATATGCCTACTTCACGGCTTCCAGCACTTTCTGCACTGCTGGCACCTAGGAATTGCCTGCCATTTGTAGTGAGCATGGTCTTGGATGGTTAGCAATGCAGTGCTTCTTTTTTTTAATCAGACATTTCTAGATATTTGTTGTGAGATTTGTCAAGATGAGGCTATTTGGGGGTAATTTTTTCATGGTGACCAAGTTACTTACTATCTTACGTTGACACCTCCACCTATTGAAAGATGAGTAAATGCTACCTAACGTAAAACATGTTACAAGAATAGAAATGTTTATAATGTTCACACAAAGGCATTCTTTCTTCTGACTAGAACCACTTCCATAAAGCCTCCTGCAACATCAGTCGGTCTGCCCCCACTAACATTTATTGTCGCCCAGTCAGTATCCGGTCAGTGGGGTTGCAAAGCGGGTTCATTTCCACAAAGCTCCGGTTTCACCATGGAGTTCCAAAAGCCTCCCACAGGCTGTGTCATGGATGCCAAACAGAAGCAGATTTTGCAACAACAGCCAATATAAAGAAGAGGGAAGGAAAACCCAATAATCCAATTGAGAAATGAACAAAGGAAATGAAGATAGCCCCAGCAAAAATGCTATAATGACCCTGAAACACAGTTCACTCAAGTTAAAGGCCATGTAAATTGCAACTCTACTGAGACACTGGTCTCCACCCGGAGATGAGCAAGCATGAAGGAGTCTGGTGTACTCCGTGTTGGTGAGGAGGTGGGCAGACAGCCTCTGAAGAGGGCGTAAGTGGGCACCATTTCCATGGAGGGCAATTTATCAATAGCCCCCAATTTTATATGCCCATAACATCTTTTTAAGCAAATTCATTCCAAGAAATGTAACAGATTATACTCATATATGTGTGAAATGGTTTAAGTTTACCATATTCATTGAAGCACAGAAAGAACCCAAACATCCAACAGTAGAGAAGTGGTTTATTCTGTGGTTATAACATATTATATAAACCACTTCTCTACTGATGGATGTTTAGGTTCTTTCTGTGCTTCAATGAATAATGGTAGTTATAACCACATAATGGAATACTATGCAGCCACTAAAAAGAATGGAAAGGGGGTGTTGAGCTCTCCCCACTCAGGATGTGAAAAAACAGTATTTTTATTTGTGATTTTACATTTAATCACAAATTTATCTTCCATAAGCAGAAAAGATCAGAATAAAACACTGGAAAATTAAAATTAGGAACTATTTAATCTAATGTTTATTGAGAAATACCTGATAGTTTGGCAGTTGAGTTCCTATTTGGAATCTTCCTTAAAAGGAAACCTTTTTTTTTTTCCCTTTTGTCCAATGTTATATGATCCTTCTCTCTAAGGATGTGAATGAAGCCTCTTTGATCAGTTGATACTTGAGTACAAGAATATTCCATATTATCTGCCAGGATGGTGTACACATGTTGCTTTTACTATTTCCATATTCAAGTAAATTCTCATTCACAGTCTTTTGACTCTGTGGTAGCTTTAGTAAGTAATGTTGCTTATACAGTAGTATGGACTTAAATTCTAAATAGATTGATTGTCTCCCTCAGAAAAAATATTACTATAAAGATACTTTGAACAAATAAAAGGTAATTACAATAGAATTTAGCTGTTATTCCAGCCTTTTTATATCATAGTTCATCCAGAAACCTTCCCTCATTGTAACACATCTTTTGTTGTCTTGGTGGAATTATTTGAAAGTCACTAAAGGTTAGAACCCAGAGAGATTACCACTTCCATTAGGCAGAGGCAGAGGAAACTGATACAGGATTCCAAGGGACTGAAATGGCAATGTTTTAAAAAACCAAAGAAACTTAAGAAATGCTTTGTCTTTATTATTATTTCTCTGTGACTGGAACTTGCCAACACTGAAGCTTTAGTTTTTCTCCTGGGATTTCTGTCAAATAAATAATCATGTATTGATTACTTATTAATGTAGACACTACCTACTCTCCCCCAAAGAAACTAGAAAAGCTAAAGGGGAGTTAAAAGAGGTGGAGGAAGTATCTTCCTGCACTTAATGTGGTTCTCAGCTTCCTTTCTGTTGAGACAATAAAGTGAGCTGCCTAGTTCTGTGTCAGATAAACTAAGACATGGTTGTGACTATCAGAACTTTCTGGCAGCAATCAATAAAATCTGTATGTTTCATACCCTATTTACACTAAACTTACAAATATCTAATGTTTTAAAAAGTGCAGATTTTCATGACTTTAAATTTCTCAGAATGTTTTTAATCAGTCTCATATTTAGAAGGATATATGCATAATTACAAACTGGTTTGTGACATGGAGCTGCCTATAAATGAAAATGAAAATTTATACTTGCTAAAAAAAAACTAGTTTTCTAAATAAAAATCTAGAACATTAATAAGTCAAAACTCACTGCCTTTTTACTTATAAACCAGTTTGGAAAAAAAATTTTTTTTGATGTTCCTAAACTTGACTTAGCATATAATATTTTTAAGTATCTTTTAAGATGAGATCAAAGGATAAATACTATAACTTAGTAATTTTAGTGTTTCTTTAGATCAGTTATGCAGTGATATTTGCTTAATATCCAAAAAGGGTTATTGCATAATAAATAGCATATAAGCAAAAAACACTGTTTAGTTTTGTGAAGTTTGGGGTTTTTTTTAAAGTAATTTTATAGTATTTTGTAATAATTCAGTGAACAATTATTCATTGAACAGTTGAATGCTTCCCAGTACACAAGTACACACATTTTTTCCTAAGCATGTGTAACAAAATATTAAAAATGTTTCATTACTTTTTATACACAAATTCATATGGAATCAATTTTAGTTTTAATCTTTCCAGTAGTTTGATACAAAATTAGTATTTGATACTGAAATGAGGAAGCAGAAAGGTAATGATATTTGATGTATGATTTACATGAGCTATTCAATAACGTTTTAGTAGCTAACAAAAAATTTTTCTGCAGATCTATGCATAATTGAATTATTTCTTTTAGTTTCTAGGGGGATATTAATCTTTCAGTATATATAGCACATAAAAAATAAATGAATTATAGACCATATATTATTTTTATTTATGTGTGTATATATATTATTATATAATTAAGTAGTTTTAATACATTTATTACCACAGTGCTTAAATAATTTCATTACATTCATTGTCTCTGGGCTTAATTTTTAGCCAATGGACCACTGGCACTAGGGGTCTTCTACAACTTCTAGAACATTGCTAGAGTAGTGTTCTTTACGCTTAAAATTGGTAAATAAAAAGAATGCTTATTTTTCTGGAAACCTTGCTAGTGGAAGAAGAGTACCATGTAAATTGAAAAGTTTCCTCTAAAATAATTTTATAAAAGTATTTTAATGACACCAAAGTGCCTTTAGAAGTTTCAGATATAGCCATACAAATGTGTATAATTAAAGGGGATCTTTTTATTCATTTTTAATATATCTGCACTACAATTAAGATATTTACTCTTCTTTCTTACGTTGGGATGAATGATATGACACAGTTGGTCATTTAAAAAATTACTTTAGTTTTTTAAATTAATTTTCAGACTGATATATTTAATTAGCCCTTTTTTAAATTCTGCGAAAGAGAAACAACTGTCTTTAAAATATATATTTATTTATTTATTTATTTTGACAGAGGAGAGAGAGAGAGAGAGAGATAGAGAGAGAGACAGAGACAGAGAGAGAACTGAACTAGGGGAGCTCCCAGTTCAGCATATGGTTCCGCACGGGCCGAGGCTGGGATTCGATCCTCGGGCCCCCGTGCTGCAAAGTGAGCACCTAACCCACCGAGCCATCCCGGCTTCCCCCTTTTTTTAAAATCTATTTTTATTTATTTATTTATTTATTTATTTATTTATTTATTTTGACAGAGGAGAGAGAGAGAGAGAGAGAGAGAGAGAGAGAGAGAGAGAGAGAGAGAGTCTTTAAAAGACAGTTCTTTTTTAGACAGTTTTGCTCATCATCACTAAATATACCATTAGCAGTGCCAAAGCTAGACGAGATGGTAAGGTAGAAAAAATGTTTTTCATCTCTGGGTATCCTATTCCCTTTCTTAGCGTTTGTTCTTCCTTCCTCCTCTTAGTTTCCTAGTATTTCCTCAGTTGTGCCTGTCTGGAAATAAAGTCAGCTGTACTAACGTATTAGTACAATGATATCCCATTAGGACTGTTTGCATTGTTACAAAAAAAGAACAGTTAAAGAAACCAATAATTGAAATATACAGATATACAGAAGAATAAATAAATGGATTCATGAGTGGATGGATGGATGGATGGATGCACGAAGGAATGAATGACAGCAGGGTTCCAGGCATGGGAAGTCTTTCTGACACAACATTTCCCCAGGACTTACACTGTGTAAGTGACTGCCAGTCCTGGTGAGAAGAGGGTCTGTCTAGATTCTGCCAGGACTGTGCTTTGCTGTGGGTGGTAATCTCAACCACTGACAGATAGCATGAACTTTCTTTTTTTGTCATGTGTCATACTAGCTTGAAATCCTATCCCTTTTTGTTTGATTGTTTAAGGCTGAAAGAGCATATTCCTTTTGTGGAACTATTGAATACATGGCACCAGATATTGTCAGAGGGGGAGATTCAGGACATGACAAGGTATGTTCAGTTTTTGACACTTCTTTATCTAACGGTATAAAATGTATAATAAGAATTCTAGTTAATAACTTAGGTACAGTCTTTCAACCGAGCCCACTTTCTGGTGTTGTCTTACCTTTTCTTTTTTTTTTTTTTCATTTTCATTGCTTTGTATACATGGGCATATTATGATAGCTAGTGTTTTGGAGGAAAAAGATAATAGAAAGCTTAGGTCATTCTAGATTTCCCCTTTTTCAGGTTTTATTGGTGTAGATAACTTTTGGTTTTATAGAATACTGCTCTTTGTTAAAGGAAACCTCAAAATCAACTACATCTTTAAATGCTAATTTTTGTTTTTTCCATTAAAAGAGTCTATATCTTGATTCTATATCTACATCAATAGTACTTCTATTAAAACAAAAATCATTCATTTGCTGTTGCACGAGACCTGCTCTTTTAGGACACACCTGAGCCACTGTACAATAGAGAGGTGTCACCAAATGCATGTGCGCTGTTCCTAGCTGAGTCATGCTGAGTGGTTTCGTACAGTGCTTATTGCCATTATTGATATTTTGTTAGAAAAACATACAGAAATACATAGTTGACTGTTTCACCTTAGTTCATACTTGCTTTCTAAGGAATCATCAAAAAGGAATCTTTCATATTTTCTTATTCCCAATTTCTGCTTTTAACTTTGTGGAGATACTGGAAACTTTGTTGATGACCTCTTCAACAGAAATTTCCATGCGACAATCCTTTTTTAAGCATTCAAGATAATCTAACTTTATTTTCCTAAGCCCTCTAAAGGGCTCAGTTTTTTCCTCCTCACTTTCCTTTTTGGGTGCGAAAGGAAGACAGTAGAAGAGGCTTTCTGTATAGTTATGTGATAATATCTAGGTCACATATTTTTTTCTTCCTATATTAAAAGATACTGTTTGTTCAGTTCTTTTTTTAACACTTTTGCTTTATTAATGACTTTCTCCAAATAAGGAATTCTGACTACTTTTTGCTCCTCATCTTCCCCTCTCCCTCATTACCTTTCAAAATCCCACATATATAGTCCAGATATCTTAAGTGTGGAGAATATTTGCTTAATGACTAATCATATATTTAAAGCCTGTTCTTCACATTTTCATGACTGGGAATCTGATTGTAGAGTTGTATCAATTTAAGAGCATGGTTTCAAATCCAACAGCAAAGCATTCTGAGGTTCTTGACTCAGATGTCAGTAAAACTGCTTGTGTAAATAATTGAATTGTGCATTTGGTTGGCTTCAAGGTAGTCTTTGAAACTCTTGGGAAATTTGGTAGGAATTTATGACTGTTAAAATTTAAAATTTACCTTCCACGACCTAATGGAACCAATTTTTAGGAAAGAAAACCCTACATTACTCCTAGAATTTCTACCTGCCTGAGGTCCAGAATACAGCTAGTCAGTGGGAGTTCACAGACCACGTTGAGGACTTTCTGTTAATTAAATAATGTTTGCAAAGTGCTCATGACTGTGCCTGGCTTCTCACTCTTGTGATTTCAACCTGCCTCATCCTGTTTTATATGTCATTGTTATATGTTTTCTTCAAAATAGCTCTAGGCTCTTAAATTTTGCATTGTTTACCTGAAACCTTGGCCCTGAATTTGGGAAGCATAGAGTTTGAAATTTTAGCATTTAGTCAATATCTCAATGGTGTAAACTTGTTTATTTAGCTGTTATTGAAACTTTGATTTGCCTAATTATAAAACAAGTAATGTTCAATATATCAAGATTCTTTAAATTATATATAATTTTCTATGTGTCAGTTCAGGTAATTGCGTTTATAAATTGGTTTACAACCTAGATCACATTTTATTCTATATTACTTTAAATCTCCTTATGCTTCCCACAAATGAAGACTCTTAGATTTATGTGATAAGATCGGTAAGAGGAATTGATTTAGGTGGTGATGAAAAGATAACATCTTTAGACAGGATCTTTTTTCATTTTTATGCTTTGACTTTAGAGAATTTTATCATAGTCACTGGAGCTGGATAATAAATGAAAATGCCAGTTGGTACTTTTTTCTCTATTGTAAGCCCAAAGATTTTATTGCTTAAAATTTTTTTAATTTATTAATATTTTAAGTTAAAAAATTAATTAAAGTAAAACTATTACTAGTTAGTTTAGGAAATAATTGAAACACTTTTAGCCCATTGATTGATGGGCTAAAGGTTTAAATTCTGTGTTTAAATTATGTTCTGAAAATACCTAGATATTTATTCTCTATGTGTCTTCATGCACGTGCCAACTTAATACTTTCAGCGCAAAAAGTTGTGTACAAAACCTTATTAAAATATTTTTCAAACATATAGCTTAATTTTATTCTTCTGTCTTATAAAATACGTATTACCGTAGTTAATATTCTGTGGAATGAAATGCTGTTTTGTAGGCGGTTGACTGGTGGAGCTTGGGTGTTCTAATGTATGAGTTACTCACTGGAGCATCTCCTTTCACTGTTGATGGAGAGAAGAATTCCCAAGCGGAGATATCTAGGTAAGACTTCGCACAGTGAGATGACTGTATTTGAGGTGCTGATCATAATGGCTGCAACTAGGCTACTGGAAAAAAATAATCTTTTAATGAGGATACACAAAATTATGTTCAAGTGGTTAATTTCCATCTACATTCATGTAGGACGTAGTTATATAATCTTTATATTTCTTTATATTTTATGTACCCAATGAGATCTTAAGTTTCATAGAGATAATGTCATAATTTGTGTGTGTTCTAAAACACTTAGCATATTGTGTTAACCCAGTGAAGTACATCGCATATTGAGAAATTTTTGTGATGGACGCTTTCTTCCCACTGTATACATAGTGGAATTCCTTTGTGACTTTAACATAAATAAATAGTGTTGATATTTTTCAACTCATGGATATAGGCTCAGTGGAAACAAAGACCATAAACTCACTCTCTTGTAGGTCATCGTAACATTAGTCTATTCCTTTTCTTCATAGTAGTTATCACAATTGCAGTGTTACATTTTGTTTATAATTGTTTGATTAGTGTCTGTCTGTCCCACTGGATTGTCAGCTCTGTGAGAACAAGGGACACGTCTGGCTTTGACCCTCAGCACTGTGTGCTCCGGTGCCAACATAGTGCTTTACTATGCAGAATTCAGTAACTATTTTTGAATGAAATGAGTTAATGAACAAATGATGCTAAAACACTATACTAATTATTAGTTATGTTTTGTCCTGTTTTTACTTGAGTTTTATAACTGTAAGAACAGATTTGACATTAAAAATTGAGACATCCACTTCTTACCAAGATGGAATAACAAGAACTGGATTTACTTTTCCACCTGAAACAATTTTTTAAATGGGCAGAATATGTGAAACAGCAGTATTGAAGATACTGACCACCTAGCAGTGAAGGACAGTGAACACAGAGGTCGAAAGTGCACGAGGTGAGCCCTGCGACTGCCCAGCTCCCTGCCTTGAGAGAGTGGCCAGGCCGCAGCGCAGGGAGGGGCACGCCAGGCGAGCTGAGAGCCCGGGAAGACCAAGGCAGCTAGAGTTTGAGGACGGAGTGTCAGAGAGGAGAAAGCTCTGGAGAGAGAGCGGTAAGTCCAGAGATTTGCAGAGGGTGCCCCTGGAGTACTCGGTTAAGTATTGATAAGCACACATGTGAGGAAAATATTCAGTACAGATAAGATGCTTTTTCTCTCCAAATTATTCTTACAGATTCAACACAGTCACAATCCCAGCAGGCTTCTTTTCTTTTTTCCTAGACATTGATAACTTGAGTCTAAAATTTGTATAAAAATGTAGAGGACCTAGAACAGCCAAATCACCTTTTAAAAAGTACACCAAAGATGATTTCAAGACTCATAAGCTACAATAATGAAGATGCTGTGGTGTTGGTGTCAAGATAGACAAATCATCAATGAAATAACATAAAGAGGCCAGAAATAGAACAGATATAGGAAACTGATTATTATTATTATTATTATTATTACAAAGTTGTGAAATCAATTTGGTAGAAAAAAGATAGTCTTTTCAACAAATGATGCTGTAACCATTGGCTATTGTATAGAAAAAAATTAAATTCTTTCAATACTCGGCAACATATTGAAAAATTAAAAACAGGTCATACACCTAAATGTAAAACCTAAAACTATAAAATTTCTCTTAAGAAAACATAATAGAAATTTTTTTTACCTTGGATTAAGCAAAGATTTTTTAGATACAACACAAAAAGTGCAGTTTATGAAAGAGAACATTGGTAAATTGTACTTCATCAAAATTTTACTCTTTTGAAGAAGCTGTTAAGAGAATAGAAAGACTGAGACAAAATTATAAATCATATCTGATAAAGCAGTGGATCCAGACTATATAAAGAACTCTTAAAACTCGAGGGGAAAGAAAACATCCATTTTTAAAAACAGGCAAAAAATTTGAACAGAAGATCTATGTGTGGCAAATAAGCACAAAAGATGACCATCATCATTAGTCTTTAGAGAAAAACAAATTAAACCACAGAGAGATACTACTATATACTCACCAGAATGGCTAAATTAGCGTTCTCCAGAGAAACAGAACCAATAGAATATATATTTATTTAAAATAATACCAGTATATATTTATATATAAATAACATATAATATATATAGACTATATATATATTATTTATATAGAACATATCTGTTATTTATATATATTATACAAGGGCTGTCTGGAAAGTATCCAGCCATGTACTATGAAAAATAGATGCATTTATGGTTGGATTTTTTTTTTTAAGGAGTCGGCTCACATGATTGTGGAGGCTGAGAAGCCCCACGGTCTGCCATCTGCAAGGTGGACACCTAGGATAAGGTGACCAGATTTTAACATTGGTAAAGCGGGACACCATTGACCCGGGGGGAGGGGGTTCTTGATTAAAAATTTGGTCTATCTCCTGCCGTTCCCTAGCTTGTCATGCATTCTTTCCAAAAATCGAGACTTTTTTAAAACGCCGCGGGACAAATTGTTAAAAATCGGAACTGTCCCGCCAAAAGCAGGACGTCTGGTCACCTTAACCTAGGAGAGCCAGTGGTTCCAGAGCCCTGAGAACGAGAGGAACCACTGGTATAAATCTCAGTCTCAGGGCAGAGGACTAGTGTCCCTTAAACAGGAAGTGACTGAATCCTCCCTTCCTCTGCTCTTTTTTTTTTTTCTATTCAGACCTTGAAGGGATTGGATGGTGCCCGCCCACATGGAGGAGGGGATTCAGATCCTAATCCCATGAGGAAACACCCTCATAGACACACTCAGAAATAATGTTTAATCTGTGCAACCTGTGGCTTGGTCATTTCACACTTAAAAATTAATCGTTACAAGTGCATCCCTTGTCAACTTGGCAGACATATGCATCTCCTTAAACCATATTTACTTTCCAAATAAAGACAGTAACAAGGGCATCATCCCACCTGGTGGAGAACATGGTAAAGTGAATTCCAGGGGCATGGTTCCATCATGCACTTCTGCTGTGAATTGAGTTCCTTGATTGGGAGCAGTGCTGTGTGAAATACCAAGATGGTGGATAAGGCATTCTGTAAGTTTATGGATGGTAATATTGGCAGAAGCAATGTCTGCAGGGAAAGCTAATCTATATCTATGATAAGTGTCTCTTCTAATTAGGATGAATCACTGCCCCTTCCTTAATGGAAGCCAGTCTGCCACCAGGTAGTGGGCTGATCCCCCTGGGACTTGGTGCTCTTCTGGGCACTCAGTGTTGGGCTCTGGGAGATTGAGCATTCAAGTGGTGCTGTAACCAGGTCAGCCTTGGTGCGTGGAAGTCCATGTGTCACCTTCTTCCCTGACACCGTGACCATTTTGTTCCTGAGCCCACTGGGTGATGGCAGGGTTGACTGGAGAAAGGGGCCGACTGGGACCCACAGAACAGATTGTTCTACTGACTTGATTATCAAAATCTTCCTCTGCTGAGCTCACCCTTTGATGAGCACTCACATGAGACACAAATGTCTCCACATCTTCCCCCCCCCACCCCCCGCCCCATTCAGAGAGGTCTATCCATATACCTCTTGCCCAGATACGTTTGTCAGACAAACTTCCTTGTTACCAATTTTTCAATCATGTCTGTCACAGCTTTAGGAAGAGCCCAGACAGGAGCTGTAGCATTACAGCTGTAGGAAAGGTAATACCTGTGTTATCATACAGAACCATCTATAAACCCGACTTCAGTCTTCTCATCCTCCTGTAGGGAGCTCCCCATGAGGCCGCAGATGCAGGCTGGGAGACAGAGGCACTGCGGTGGTAATGGGGACCATGGACATGTAACTGACTTGTGCCTTCGAGGCGTGGTCAGGCCCAGTCTCAGGCATGCCACTTCCATTTGGTGCTGGGATGCTGCTGGCACTTCCAGCTATGGCTGCATGCATCAGGTGGCTCCTGACTTGGGATGGGCATCTCCTGGTGGATATAACTTGGGGGCCCATAGTTAAATGTTCAGTCTCTACTAAGGCCCAGACCAGTAGCTATTTCTCAAAAGGGGTATACCAGTAGTTGTCTATGGAGGATGCTCCAAAGTTCTACAGACTGTGCTGTACTTCCCCTGCCGGGGCCTGTCAAAGGCTCCAGCAGCATCCCTGTCGGCCATTGATACCCCTGGCACCAGTGAATCTGCTGGATCCGGTGGCCCAGGTGTCAGAGCGCTTACATAGCAGCCTGGGCCCCACGCAACAGCAGCTTTTCGGGTCACTTCTTGCTCACTAGGTCCCATCAGCATAAGGTCTTCAGTGTAATGGAGCAGTGTGACATCTTGTGGAAGGGATATGTGATCGGGGTCCTTGTGAACTTAATTGTGACATAGGCGGGAGAATTGACAGACCCTGTGGTAGGACAGTGAAGGTGCTAATACTGAAAGCAACTCCTTTGGGTGGGCCTTATGGACAGGGCTGGAGAAAAAGGCATCTGCCAGCTGACCAGCTGCATACCAGGTACCCGTGGGGGAGGCGGGTGTGACTATGCTCAAGTAATGAAACCACGTCTGGAGCAGCGGCTGCAGTTGGAGTCACCACCTGATTGCATCTTGTAGTCATCCACTGTCATTCTCCAAGGTCACGTCTTCTGCACAGGCCAGCTAGGCAGAGTGGATGGGTCTGTGGTGGGAGTCAGCACCCCGCATCTTTCAAGTCCTTGATGGTGGCACTGATCTCGACAGCCCCCCGGGAATGCAGCGTCGCTTTTGGTTTGCTGTTTGTCTAGGGAGAGGTGGTTCTGATGGCTTCCACGTTCCCTCACTCCACAGGTCAGGGAACCAGCATGGGGATTCTGCCAGCTGCTAAGTATGTCTCTCTCAATTATGCATTCTGCAACTTCGGAATAACTACAGGCTGGGCTCGGACCCATTGAATCCACTGTGAGATGGAACTGAGCTAAAACTCCATTGGTCACCTGACCTCCCCAAGCCCCTATTCTGATGTTCTGGGTCTTCTGGAATTAGGATCAGCTCAGAACCCGTCACCAGTAGTCCTTGAAAGATCTGATTATATTTCCTTTTCCCCAGTGTACTGTTACTCTGGTAACAGGCCATAGGTCCCTTTGGGGAAGGCTGCAAGAAAGATTAACAGTATAAATTTTTGGGGTCCTTCCTCAAAGTGAAACCACCTTCCCCTTCATTTAAGAGGTTCTGGGTAATGTAAACTGGCTCCAGTGTGGTAATTGGCTGAGGGACACGTGACTAGAGGGAAGGCAAGATTGATGACAAAGGGCACAGGGAAACTTTGGAGCATGTTGGTATATTCCTTATTGTCATGATGGTTTCACAGGTATATACCTATATCAAAACTTGTCAAGTTGTATACTTTGTTGACTGTATATCAATTATACTTCAGCTAAAAAAAAAAATAATAATATACCTTTTATAGAACAGATTAGGAAGTAAAAGTTTCTCACTATTCCAGATATTTAATACCAACATTAAGTGGTGATCCAGGGGTATTTCTTGTTAAAATCACTGTTAGGATCCTGCCTGCTATTAAAAATTATAAATATGGGGAAGCTGAGATGGCTCAGTGGGTTAGGCGCTCACTTTGCAGCACTGGGGACCCAGGATCGAATCCCGGCCCCGGCCCATGTGGACCCATGTGCTGAACTGGGGAGTGCCCCCAGTTCAGTTCTCTCTCTGTCTCTGTATCTCTCTCTCTCTCTCTCTCTGTCAAAAACAATAAAAAAAAATTATTTTTTAATTATAAGTATGACTTGACTCATTTTAAGTGGGCTTTTTGACATTTTGAAAATTTTCAGAATTATAGGAAACTTTGACCACAGTCTTGAGAATTTAGGTCTCCTTGCAAGGTCATACCTGTCATGATAACAGGTGCAAAGGGTGGTCTTCACCTTACAACATTAAGGAGTGGCTCCCCTGACTGACCCCCCCACTTTCTGATTCCACAGAGGCAGCAGTCTTTTTCATTTCACTTCCTGTCACAGGTCTGTTTGCAGGGAGATAGTGTATTTCTGGTTATTATGGCAGGAACACACCAAACCAAGTGATGTTCAAATTTAAATCGCTTTTATTGCCTTTACATCAATCAGTTGGCATTTAGAAAGAGAAAGAGCCTGAATTAGCTTTCTAAAATTTTAAAACTAGAGCAAACTTTTCAAGAATTTAAGGAGGATTTTTTTCTTTAACATGTTAAGTGCCGTGTCAGTCACCGGTGACTTGACACAACTTTCCGTTCAGATCGCATCAGTTACCAGTGACCAACAGTATACTTTTTGTGCAGGCCGCGGTATTGTATGTTAACTGATGATATAAAATTTAAAAAAATTACATTCTATTAATTAATTTTAAATAATTTCAAGGTGATATCCTCAAACAATGTATTAGGCACAAACAGTTCATAACTATTCTCTACTGTTACACATGACTTTGCATTCAAGTCTTCAATCCTAAAGCCAGACAGACAGGTGAAAGGTATAATCCTTGGTTGCTCACCTCTTGGATCATGCCATTCTTCAATATTCTCATCCTCTTCATCTGATGATGAAAAAATAACAACTCTACACCGTTTTTTAGGAAAAATAATTTCACTAGAATCACTTTTACGCTCCTCTTCTACTGACATTTTCACGTTCACAGATAAAGAAAAATCTTTTTCTGCACTGGAACAAGAATCACAGACAACTGACTGAATATAAAGCATTTCTAAAATAATACATTGTACAAATTGCAGTAAATAATAAATATTCACACAGTAAATATATTCTATATATAAACATTCAGCCTTATCGCAACCTAAACAGATCTCCAGTCGCCAGCATTTTGGTGAAATCTGATCTAACGGGCCAAGCGGTAAGCAAGACAAAATAGCCTGGGTGCTTAACATGTTAATCAATTATGCATGTTGTTATTTTGTTAATATTTTGTTTAATGCTTGGTATTTACTTATGATTTCATGGTTTTCTTGTGGGATTTTTTTGTTGTTGTTTTTGAGATTAACAAACAGTGTATCCTACATTACCTTTTCCTTTGAAAAAATTATTCTGATTGTTTTTCCTGGTGTAAAATCTTTTACTGTCTGCTCTTTTAAAAATATGCCCCATTAAGATAATTCAGGGTGATGAACATATAGTGCAATGTATAGATGATGTATTGTAGAAATGTACACTTGAAACCTATATAATTTTACTAACCAATGTCACCCTAATAAGTTTAATAAAAAAGTAATAAATGTAGTATTATTGGATCCCCAGGTATCTTAATTAACCATGGCTTTTTCTCATCCTTTAATTCTTCCATGCCTTAATTATTGTGATCTCACCTGAACTCTGCGTACATTTTATAATTTTTACTTGAGATGCTTCAAAATAATGTATTTTTTGAATTATCTACGTGCCTCTTGTTGGTAAAATCAGAACAGAACTTTTCCTGGTACATCATATTTCAAAATGAAGGAATTTAAGGTGAGAATAAAACCTTTTTCAGTGATGTAAGAATCTCTTCTTCAGTGTCACTGTTAGTCGCCTACTTGCTGTCTGCGTGCCCTTAATGAACAAAGGCACTACTGTATAAGGCATTTTCACGAAGCCCCTTCCATTATTGAACAACTTTAGTAGCATAGAAAATTTTCCCCCCGTAGAAGGAGCTGAAATTACCTTCCTCTAACTTCTCCATTGAGTCCTGGTTCTATCATCTAAAGAACGTTCTTTCTTCCAGACATTGCTTTGGGTTTTTGAAGATTATTTGATCTAGGTAGCCCTCTCTCATTCTCTTAATAGTTCTTATAAAATCAATTTTAGATGCCTCACATCTTGGTACCAAATTGGACAAATATTAAATTGTCAATATTATAGATATAAATGATTGTGCTTTAGCTTTTCTGTGAGTTTTTCTTGTTTTTATTTCATGTACATAGTATGTGCTTTTCTTACTGATGAGTCTTCTGCTAGCTTGTATCGCCTTTTGGTGTAGAACTTCTTTTAGGGTATATGTGTTACTGCTGCACGGGAGGGTGTCCACCCACTCACTGGACTTTCCATCAGTTATTTCTGCCCACCCCTCCAAGAAGGAGCCCTTTACTGGGCTGGGGTGTCATAACCTGTCATGATTGAATAAACCCTCACCCAGAAATCAGGACTCAGGTTCTGTCCCTAGCTATTCCATCATCTATGAAAGGATTGTTTGTCTCCCTTTCTCTGTCTTTGGAATAGAGAAACTGTTTGCCAAGAGATGTTTATTTGATATTTCATCCTTCCATCAATATTTAATTGTACTATTATAAACATAATGTTATATAAATTCAGGTCTAAGTGTCATCAAAATAATATTAAACAGAGCTCTAACTGTACTAGTTAGGTCAGGGATTGGCAAACTACAACCCACAGGCCAAATCTATTCTGCTGCCTTTTTTGTGTGTGTGGCCTGTAAGCTAAACATGGTTTTTATACTCAAGTAGTTGAAAAAAATTAAAAGATGAACAATATATTGTGACATGTGAAAATTACATGAAATTTGAATTTATGTCCACCAGTACAGGTTTATCAGAACACAGCCATCCTAATCTATTTGTGCATCATCTCGCTTTCCACAATTGGATAGACCAGAGACCACAGTTTAACAAGCCTAAAGTATTTACTGCCTGACTTTATACAAATTATTCATTATCCATTGCTAAGTAATAAATTACCTCAGAACTTATGGCTTAAAACAACATTTAGTTATCATCTCTGGGTTTCTGTGGACCAGGAATCTGGGCATAGCATAGCTAAATCCTCTACTTCAAGGTCACTCATAGGCTGCAGTCACAGTGTTGGCTGATATGTAGTTATCTCAAGGCTCAATCAGGAAAGGGTCTGCTTTCAAGCACATTGGTTTCTGGCAAGATTCGGTTCCTTGGGATTGTTGGACTGATAGCCCCAGTTGCTTGCTGGCTCTTGGCTGAAGACCACCCTCAGTTTCTGGCCATGTGGGCCTGTCTAACATGGTGGCTTGCTACTTCAAAGCCTGCAAGCTGAGAAGGCAATAGAGTCTACTAGGGAGATGGAATGTTTTGTAACCTAATCATGAAAATGGCATCCTGCCATCTTTACTGTATAATATTGGTTATAAGAAAGTCTCTAGGTGCAGTCCACCCTAAGGGGAAGGAATTACCCAATTTCCTCTATACAAGGAGACAGTGATCATTGGGAACCATCTGTTCTTTAGGTAAATTACTTTGTCTTCCCAAAGAATGTTTTCTCTTTAGGTAATTATTTTAATACATTGATTTTGTGTGACATGCTATAGTATTCTAAAATGAAATCAACAATGAAAATTAAAATGAGCGGGGGGACAGTTGTGGGGGGAGGTGGGAGTGGGCACTAGATATAAGGTAATGGAAGGGGAACTGATACTGAGTGATGGGCACATAATACGATGCATGAATGATGTGATGTGGACTTGTACATCT
>PVKE010019931.1:0-27943 GCA_004027555.1 Craseonycteris thonglongyai | reverse complement strand
TTTTTTTTTTTTTTTTTTTTTTTTTTTTTTTTTTTTTTTTTTTTTTTTTTTTTTTTTTTTTTTTTTTTTTTTTTTTTTTTTTTTTTTTTTTTTTTTTTTTTTTTTTTTTTTTTTTTTTTTTTTTTTCCAAGTCTTTTTTCGATTCGCATTTCAGTTTGAGAAGTTTCTATCAACCTGTCTTCAAGTTCAATGATTCTTTCTTTGGTTGTGTCCAGTCTATTGCGGAGCTCATTGAAAACTTTCCTCATCTCTACTACAGTATTTCTTTTCCTAGCATTTCCTTTGATTCTTTCCTAGAATTCCATTTTTCTGCTTGAATTATCTATATGTTCTTGCATGCAGCCTCCTTTTCCATTAGAGCTCATAACTTACAAATTACAGTTATTTTTAAATTCTGTATCTGATAATTCCAACTTCAGTGTCATATCTGAGTCTGGTCCTGATGATTATCTCTTTAGATTATTTTATTCTTGCCTTTGGCAAGACCTGTAGTAAGGTATGGGAGAAATAAAGCATCCTATAATCATAGGATTAAATCAGTCTCTTGGTAGACCTTTGTCTCTGGACTATGATCTTCAAAAGTAATTCTCCTAGTCTTTTTTCCCCCTTAAGTGAGAAAGAAAAGCTGGAGAGGGGTAGAGTGAGAGGAATGTTCTTTCTCTAAGGTGATAAGGCTCTAGCAAAATACTTTCCCCTAGAGAGTAAGTCTTTGTTAGGAAACATGCTCTCAGCTTATCACAAAGATTACTGTTTCCCTCTCCCAGCCACAGAATATGCTTCTTGGATGAGAATCTGGTAGGGTTCCTGGAAGTAAGACGCACAAAAGTGTGAGGGGCCCCCTAAGACTGCATAAAACTACAGCACCAGAAATTTCTCAGAGGCCAGGCCACATTCAGTCTCTGGCAATTCATCAAAATGCCAAAATTACCAAAATGACCACCCTGCAACTTCATTTCTCTTATGGGTCTGAGAAAAGTCATTAATTTTCAGTTTGCTCAGTTTCTTCTTGTTATAAGAATAGGGGCGATGATTTCCAATCTTAACAGGCCTCAGATCTAAAAAGCTAAAAATCTAAAAATTATCTTTTTTAATTAAAAATTTTTTAAGCAAGATTGAAAAGATTTGGTAATTGTTAAATAAAGCTAAGTGATAGATTGATAGCAATTCTTCACAAAATCTCTACTTCTGGGTATATTTGAAATTTTCCATATCAAAAAAGTTGTTTCTAATAAAAATGTTGTTAAATTTCTGAAACAGGGTAGATGCAAATAATAGGGACAAGATAAAAAAGTAATGAGTCATTGGTAAACAATATTTCTTGAATATCTAATATGTGGCAAGGACTTGATAAAATAATTGGGATTACAAGGATGAAGACTACTGTTTCCTGCCCTCATTGAGCAGACTGCTTTATGGTAAAGTAGTCATTAAATGAATGACTGGCGCTTATTTTGTAAAGACTGGCATTAAATAAATATGAGTATTAATTATTTATGTATTAATTACTCATGCTAAGAGCTACAAAGGAGATTTTTAAATGGTGCTGTGAGGGCAGATAACAGAAAACAGAGAACCTGACCTTGTCTGGAAAGTCGGGGGGAGGTCACCTCAAAGACTATCGAAAGAAATAGTACAAGAGGAACCCCCACACTATGCCTATTTCTAGGAGACTGAGCAGCCTGAATCAATAACAGAACCTGGGGATGCAGCGATAGCTCAGCAGTTGAGCGCTCGTCTCACAATCCTGAGGTCCAGGGTTCGATTCCTGGCTCCAGCCCATGCAACCCATACGCTAAACTACAGCACAACTGGTAACAGCCAGATGGCTCAGTGGCAAAGGTTCTTGCCTCCCATGTGGGAGGCCCCTGGTTTGATTCCTGCCCTGTTTGGCCCCACATCCACCTGTGTGGAATGAAACCATGTCACAACTAATGATGTACAACTATGGAGACTGCTCTGGGCCCTCCCCCCATCCGCACTTCTCTCTCTCTCTCTCTCTCTCTCTCTCTCTCTCTCTCTCTCTCTCTCTCTCTTTCTCTCTCTCTCTCTCTCATCTCCTCTCAAAACAATAAAATAAATCTTTTTTTTAAAATAATAATACAACCTGAAGGTAGTCAGACTGAACCGAAGGGCTGATCTCTAAGGTCTGGCCATAACAATGATGATATAAAAGGCAAAAAGAGTGAAAATGTTTCCAAAGAAAGCAAGATTTCCATAAGTTGGAATCCCCTGTAAACTCTTTGATACCTGACCATTTGAATTCATGTTAGACAGCCAGGTGAAATTTTCACATCTAATTCCTGCTTCCTATAATATTAAGTTTTTCATCATCCCTCCTTCTCTATCCATTCAAACTCTCTTTGGATACCAGTAAGCTCAGGATTAATTTATAGTTTTGTTCCTGGAGTGATCCCATAACAGAAGGATTGATACTTCACATTGAGCAGAGCTAAAGAAACAGGAGCCAGGCAGTGAAAAAAAATTGAAATTTTGGAGTCCTGCACTCAGATATGTCATGGTTGCGACATATAAACTAGTACAAGTTGCATGTTACTTGTTTGTAATATTTTTCCCATCTGGAAAACAGAAATTATTTCATTTACCAACTCTAGTGTGGAATATGATGTCTATGTAAATGTTTTTATTGATTTATTATGTAGCTAATGATAGTTGATAATAGTTATTAAAATATCAATTGACATCAACATTTAGAGCAACATCTAAACTTCCCAAATTATTATCAATTTAATTCTTTTAAATAACAGAATTAATCATTATTACTATGGTTAAATGATAATGATTTGTAATACAATGTCATATTTTTGCTCCTAATAATAAGAGAAGCACTAATCTATTATGGTGAAGATAATAACACTAATAATAGAAGAGTAATGATTGCTAATCTCTTCCCACTGGTATTTAAGTGTCTCAAATCAACAAAAATTTGGTGAAATAAAAACTAGTGATAGCATATGACAAAATAAGTGATCTATATTTACCAAGTCTATCAAATCTGGATTTTAGGCTAGTGGTTTGTAACACTAGCTGCTCATTTGAAAAAATGGAGGACCTTTTAAAAAATGCTGGGTTAGCTGGGTTGGCTCAGCGGGTTAAGCACTCACTTTGCAGCCCCGGAGCCCAAGGATCAAATCCCGGCCCTGGCCCATGTAGATCCATATGCTGAACTGGGGTGTATCCCCAGTTCAGTTCTTGCTGGGCCTATACAAAAGGCTCCCAGCCCAGTTCCTGCCCTGAGCAGCCCCACACCCACCTGTGGAGTGAAACTTTATGGAAAACTAATGCTGTCAACTATGGAGACTGCTCTGGGCCTTTCCCCTTCTCTCTGTCTCTCTCTCTCTCCGTCTGTATCACTCTCTCTGTCAAAAAATAATAAAAATAAATCTTTAAAAATATGCCAATGCCCTGGTCCTACCCCTGCCTCCACCCCAAGAGGATTTTATTTAATCAGCCAGGGTGTGGTCAATTTTTTTAAAGTTTCCCCGAGTAATTCCAATATGCAGCCAAAGTTGTGAACCACTGCTCCAGATGTTTCATTTTTATGCCTGAGAATAAAGATGTATTTGCTCCTAGGGGCAAAATTCAATTCAGAAACCCACTTGCCCAGCCTCTGCCAATCAGTGCTGTGTATAGCAGAGGAATGAGTTGTTAGTTTTAGTTGTCAGGGAGTTTTCTTCATGGAAAAGAAGTACATTAAAATACCAAATTACAGTATTTACATATTTCATGTTTTTTTTTCCAACTGCGTTCCCATAGCAACTAAATCCATTTGCTCCCTCCTTTCTTCTGAGTGATTTTCCATCATGAGCCATGCTCTATTAGTGAGGCAAGCAGTTTGCCCTCTGAAATGACTATTTTTCTGTTTACTATTTCTTTGCCAGGAAACTCAACTTTCGTTGTGTCTTCCTTACTCCTGTGCTATCTGAAGTCAGTTGAGTTAGCTTTGCTGGTTTGGGGAGAGTGTCCCTGACCACTTTTCTCATTCAATCTAGAGAAGTCCAAGAGTCTTTTTTTCCCCCTCTATGAACTGGTCAAGAAAAGGCAAGTAAAGAGGAAGGCTTTCTTCAGGGAACATGTGAGTGGGGAAGGATGGCAGGAAGGGAATCAATGAAATCCCAAATAGTGACCAGTTAGCCTAGATTGGCAGTGAACCAGGTAGCCCAGCTCCCGGGGCCTCACTGGGTTTGCTCAGGCAGGGTCACTGGTAGAAGGCTGTCAAGGCATTGGAGATGGTCGCCTAGGAGCAGACAGGAAGAAAGTGAGTCCTGCCCTAGCCTTGAAAGGAGGACTGAATCCCCTGAGAGGCAGCCAGAGGAGGCATGACACTGAGATTTCTTTGTGATTTCTCCCAGACGACTTGGCAGACAACAGGGTCTGTTTGTTTGTTGAGACTATGACATTTCACTTGCTAATGGGGCTCTGCTTTGCAAGGGGACAGCGATGCCAAAAAAGACTGCAGGAGGGAGGCACCAGGCCCCAGTGCTTCAGGGCAGCTCCCCTCGCTGATGCCTGACGCCAGCATGGACCGGGGCCACCAGCACCAGAGGAGAGACAAGTGGCACCAGAGACAGGGCGATGCTGAGAAATCGTCTGTCCTCACTTGCTGACTCAGAACCTCCTTCTGGGCCAACCGCACTAATGGAGACGCCTTGCTTCCTCCTCTCTCCCAGGCTCCAAATAAAAGTCAGAGCTGTGGTGCCATGGCCCCCGGGGCACAGGGGCTGGGGATCCAGGCGGCATCTCAGAGTCAGCAACAGAAATCGCACACACTTCCTCCCCACCTGCAGGATCCAGTGCAACTGGCATACGTCACATACGTCATACATGCATTAGTTACATTGCTACCGGCCAGGTTCTGGGGGTCACCTGCAAAGTCCTTCAGGACTCTTCTACCAACCTCATTTACTCCAGAATCAGCCCTGTATCAGTTAGGGTCCCAACAGGAAAGAGATGCCACACTCAAATTGAGTAATTTGAGATTTTAAATGAAGAGACCGTTTACCAAGGTATGGGCAGAGTCGGGGAAAAACTACAAGTGTTACCTCAAAACTAGTCATAGCAGAGCAATGCTACTACCACTCTTGGCCCAAACAGAAGAATCCAGAGACCAAGCTGTGTGGAGCTGACAGGGCGGACACCTTCCGTTGAGAAAGTCAGCCAACACACCACGAGCACACATGGACCAAGCCTTGGAAATGAATGCCTAGACCTTGTTCTCCTCTCCCCCTTCCATCTGCCACCAGAACGCCTACTTCCAAACCCAACCAGAAGCTGAGGGCACCATAGCTTATCAGTGCCATCCGCATAGGTCAGCCTCCTGGAGCACAGAACAGGGTAAGCTGGGGAGAAGGGACCTGGGAGGGCAGATAAGACATTAAGCACCCTCTCTTTCACACTAGAGCCACTGAGATGGGGTACATTTGTTCTACCATTGCCAGTGCCCACCCAAATGTTAATAAATCCTGAAACAACAGTGTCCAGGAGGGAAGGAACACTGAGAGCTTGGAATATGTTCAACCACAAAGAAGGCAAATGGAACCCTATCTTACACGAGGACATAGAGGTGACAGTGAGAACACAGACACAGTATCCTAGCCCCATTCAATGGCCCACCCCAGTCTTGAATCACACTGCTGCTCACATTTTACACTTTTCCGGCTCAACAGGAAATCATGAGCACACTGATAGGCCCACTTCACATGGTTACCTATTTAGAGAGGAAACCTCTTGGAGAGGGATGGCCCCTTATTCTGAAGTTTGGTGTCCTTTGCACTGGGATTATGCAGCAATAAAAAGAGGCAGGCTTTAGGAGTCTGACAAGATGATGCTTGATTGTTGTAAATCCAATGTCCAAGGAAAATCTGCAGGATTAGTTCTCCCCATTCTGGTGGAGTTGGGAAAAGAGCAGATATTTGAAAGTGAATGTACAAAAGATATGGGAGTAACAACAAGATGTTCTGCTACCATTGCCGGGGTGGGTGGGGGGTGTACAAATAATGATTATGATATCAATCCTACCCAATTTCAGAGATTTCATCAAACAGTCTGTGTTTGGCTTTTGCTTCTATTACAAAGAACCAAAAGAGTCAGTGCTATATAGTGCTCAGGAAAAGATGTTCTGACCAAATACTAATGGTGATTATGGAAAGTGTCACAGCTATTTTATTATTTTTATAATTCAAGGCTATATGCAAATTTGATGGTTCATTCTCTACTTCAATTTACTCATAAAAATTCAAAATTTCATGTCCTGGATTTCAAAACCAACTCAAAAATCTATGCTTAATCAGTTCAACTCTAGAATTGGCCCAATTCAAGGCTATTAAAGGAAGACAAATTTTACCAAACTGCACAAAAGAATAGAATGTGAGATGGTAGGAATCAGATTCTAACTAATTTAGACTCTCCATGCTTTGCACTGCTTTTATTTAATATGTTAACTTTTTCCTAATTGTTTTCCTAGTAAGGCAACCCATGTACTTCTCATCTAAGAATCATTCTTCTTTGTAGTCCATATCTATGGTGACCATATTTTTTTCAAGTAAATATTAAAATTTACCACCTTGACATGTGCTAACCTGGAAAACACATGGTCGCCATGGTTATGATACATACAGAGGGACACTAACGGTAACAGCATCCACAATAATAGCCAAAAATAGGCCCTCAAAAGCCTCTCTTTAACCCATCAACCTGTTCTACAGGAAACCTGATTCCTGTGATGAGAATGGTTCAGAGTAAGTTCAGACAAATGGAGACATTTGTCACTTCCCTTGCACTTTTATCCCTTTGCTTCCCCGTATCCAACAGCCACCCCTTGGCCACCCCAAAACAACATAGCAAACATGCTGGACACAAACCAGGTCACTCCACTGTGCTCTCAAGTTGTGGAATTTCTCCATTGTGGTCACTGTATACAAGCAACAGTGTTATTTTCAGAGTGGTAAACCACTCTGCCCAGACAGCTGAGATCATCATGATCTGTCGGAAAAGCCCTTTGGTTTCCAATCTTTCATCTGTTCACTACAATTGATGTTCAGGTCCTCACAGCAATAGCCTCTTTCTAAGACACAAATCAGTAATGGGAGACAGTTGGAGAGCCACATGTTGTCTTGTGTGGCTGTAGAGTAGATTCTGGAAGGAGAAATAAGACTGGGTCCAATTGAGAGGGTGAACTGATCATCTTCCATCTAATGGGTTTAGAGTTAGGTAAAAGGCCAAGGACTTTTGTAAAGTTTCCTGAAGGTAACAGGGAGCTATCACAGGTTTTTAAGCAGGGGTGTGAATGATAACTTTGATGGCAATGCAGAGGATATAAATTAGGAGGGATAGGGAGACAAGAGTGCAGGTGGGACACCAGGTGACAGAAGATAATAGCAGTGGCAGTAGAGGAGATAAATATAGAGAATAAAAAGAAAAATTTTCCACATAGTCAAATGCTGTAGAGAAGTTAAAGAGAAAAGGATGTTTTGAATTTAGCTACTTGACTTTGTGGTTGGTATTACGAAACCAAAAAGGACATAATCCCTTTTCTCAAAAAAATTTCCCTCTGAGAAGCCCAAAATATCACTGAAAAGTTAAAGTATCTGGAACATAGTTTGGGGTCCATGATATATTTGTTAAATGACTAAGAAGACATTCTTCCATCTTTTCTGTCCTTCCTATCTCTTCACATTTCTTTTTTCCTAGAGACCTGCCTTTCCACAGATAAGTTTGCCACAAAAATGAGTTTATGAGTTCCCTGAACTTAAAGATATATTTTTTCTTTGGGTTAGTTTGGACCTCACCTTCAATATTAAGTAGAAGGTTTTATTCTGTTTTTATTTTAAAGATAATCCTGCTGGGGGTGGTGGTGGAGGTGGAGGAAGAAGAAGATGGACTGCATGGAAAAGTATAAGAGATTCTATACCCCTTCTCTGTTCACTTTAAGAAACTATCCCATCTTCCAGGTGCCAAACAATGAGCATTTATTCCTTACAAGGCAAATTCTAACTCTGCTGAAACAAAAGCACAAATATGAAGCTATAAGTCAAATCTTTTCCCCAAAATGCTAGATTCAGGACTGTGTGGTCAGCTGAATTCTTGGAAGATATAATTCCTCAGAGGTGATCCCAGGCTGCTCCAGGAAGAGATACTAAAGCTCTTACTTAAATTATTTGTAACTAAGCACAAAATTAGAGGTGTTCAAGGTATGAGTTATTAAACCATGAAAATAATTCTGCAAAATACACAGGAACAACCAAAAAAAAATCCACACATTTGTTTCTGTATTATACAGCAACTAGCAAATATCATAAAAATCTTATAGTCTTGTGTTCTACCATGAGCATTATTTCACTAAAATACCCCCAAACTACTTTGTGGAAATGTTTTATTTGTCAACAAAGACTCAAACAGTAACCAGAGTAGACAAAGAGAAATTTAGTTTTGACTTACAGGTTTATATATAGAGGGGCCAGACATTCTTTTCCTTATTTTGCCCTTTACACTTTCACATTCTAGATCGTGTGTCTAATTGCTACGCGGTATGCTCAAGTGCCTCTCAATACAATATACTGCCTCCTGTTGAACCCACATTGTTCTCCCCCAGGTTTTTTGGTAGTCTTCCCACACTCTGTTACCAGCATAGTGGTGGGTTTTGCTTTCATTCCTCGGCTATAGTACATACACTACATTCCAGCCAGAGCACTTATTTGCCTGGTTTGGTTGGCATCTTTTCATGTGCATCTGCATTCCCATAAGAGTAATATCTTCATCCCTTTCCATTTCCCCTCTTTTCCATTTCCTATGGTTTTCTCTGTTTCTGTTCTTTGGCCAACTCACCCTATAGCTACATGTGTTTTCAAATCTTCTCTGTATTTTTAAATTATCCTGGTATTCTTAGCCTTTGGGCTTTCAGGACTTTTTCAAAAGCTCTCATTTTTCCTCTGCCATCTTTCCAATTATTTCTGGGTCTCATTTTGCACGCTCAACCCCTAGCTTCTTTTTTAAGTAAAATTTATCTAAACAATGAAATGCTTTACCAGGATAAATGGTTTCTATAACCTCTCCTTGCAGCACAAATTCAGTCTTCACCATGAGCGATCAACCCATTCGTTTCCAATCTGCATTCAGAGTTCTAATATCTCCTCTTTTCACTAGTGATATAGATGAACATTCCTAAGTATTTGTGACAAATACTTAACAAAAATAGTTATAACTTTTTTACTTAGCAAAATATAAAATAAAATTGACTCACAAAGAGGTAAGAAATATGAATAAGCTAACAGAATCAAAAATACTAAAATTACCATCAAGGAATTGTGAAATTATAAAAGACATTTGGCCTACAAGGTTTTATAAACTTTCAAGAAGCCAGCAATTCTGATACTATTTACTCTGAAAGAGACTAGAAAAAAAATCAAAATTTTCAAATTCAACTTTTAAAGCTAGGTAGCATAACCCTGGCACTAAAAATAAGCTGTCAAATACAAAACAGAATTCTATAGACTAACATCACTTAGGAATATTCATGCAAATATTTGAAAGAAATACTAACAAATCAAATCAGCAACATATTTTAAAATACATAAGCCATAACTGAGGTGGATTAAAGATGACTCCAAGCTCTTTGCTATTCCTCCATTGGGAGGTAGAGCCTAATTCTGTTCCACCTGAATCTGGGCTGATTTTAGCAACTTGCATGACCAACAGTATCCAGCAGAAACAATAACCAGAACTTCTGTGGTTAGATCATAAGGAGTCTTACAGCTACCACGTCTGGGAACATTTGCTCTTGGCAGCCAAATAAGGTATAAGAAGAACAACTGCTCTGAAGTCACTGTGCCACAAGAAGCTCAGGTGACATGGAGAGTCACTACAGAATGGGAGGCCATGTGAAACGAAAGAACGAGGCCAAGGGGTTACCCCAGCAGCAGACAATACATGAAGAACCCATCTTAGAAGTGGGTCTTTCTGCTCCAACTGCCCTAGCCGATACCATGAGGATCAGAGGTGAACCATCCGACTGAGTCCATCTCCAGTTCTTCTTCTTCTTTAAGATTTATTTTTATTGTTTTCTTTGTTTTTTGTTTTTTGGTTGTGTTTTTTTGTTTTGTTTTGTTTTGTTTTGTTTTGGGGGGGTGGGGTTGACAGAAAGAGACAGACAGAGAGAGTGGGGAGGGCCCAGAGCAGTCTCCATATTTGTAAGTCATTAGTTTTCTATATGGTTTCACTCCACAGGTGGGCAGATGCTGCACAGGACAGAAACTGGGCCAGGCCTCCCGCATGGGCCCTGGCAAGAACTGAACTAGGGGCACACCCCAGTTCAGAATATGGGTTCACACGGGTCGGGGCCAGGATTTGATCCTCAGTTCCCTGGGCTGCAAAGTGAGCACTCAGCCTGCTGAGCTATCCCGGCTTCCCCCCTTCCCCAGTTTATAATCAACAAAACTGTGAGTAAAATAAAATTGTTGAAGTAAATTATTATGAAGCAATAGATAACTAAAACAATAACAAAGTACAATTTATTCTAGGAATGCAAGATACTTTTCAACACTAGTAAATTAATCAAATTTAGTAAGTCAAAGGAGAAAAACTCTGTGATCATCTATAAGGCGCTGAAAAGATTTTAAAAATCAAAATGTACTCTTGATTTTAAAAAGAACTCTGTAGAATATAAACCTGTTCATAATTTCTTAACATACTTGAAAAAGTTCTCAATCCAATTACTAATATTATAACTAAAGATAAAATAATAAAAGCATCCCCATTATAATGAGAAACAAAAGAGGCATACACCTGCTTTTTAACATCATTCTAGAATTGCCTGGAACTAAAATAAATACAAAAACACAAGTATAAATTAAGAAAGAGGAAGCAAAATTATCATTATTGGTTGGATTTTATTGTCCAACCAGAAAACCTATTAAACTAACTGGAAAACAGCTAGAACAAGTAAGAAAGTTTGTCCTGGAATCCACTTAAAGCAGTAAAATATTTGACAAACAATTGTTTTCTTTATGCCCTAAAAAAACAGCTGGAATAATAAAAGAAAACCATTCACAACAGGAGCTAATAAGAAATACACAGGGCCAATATAAAAAAAATTATAAAAATTGTACTAAGAAACATAAAAGAGGACTTAATAAATGAAAAGATATACTGTGTTTCTAGGTAAAATTACTTGATTCCACCAAATTAAGCTGTAAGCTTAATGCTATTACATTTAAAATCCAAAGGAACATTTTTAAGTTGACAGAAGTATCATAAATGTAGAAGATAAACATGTAAGAAAACCTAGAATATTTTTTTCTTTTTTTTTTTTCTTTTTTTTTCTTTTTTTTTTTTTATATTTTATTGTTAAATTTAATGGGGTGACATTGGTTGGTAACAATTAGATAGTTTCCCAATGTACAACTCCACATCACATCACCCATGCATCGCATTATATGCCCAGCTCCCAGAATCAGGTCCCCCTTCAATACCATATATCTGGTGCCCTCTTCCCCCTCCCCCCACAACTCTCCCTCCCCCTTCTTTTTTTTTTAAGATTTATTTGTATTGTTTTTTGACAGAGAGACAGACAGAGAGAGAGACAGAGAGAAGTGGGAGGGCCCAGAGCAGTCTCCATAGTTGACAGCATTAGTCTTCCATATAGTTTGACTCCACAGGTGCGTGCGGGGCTGCGCAGGGCAGGAACTGGGCAGGGAGTCTCCTGCATATGTCCCAGCAAGAACCGAACTGGGGGCACACCCCTATTTAGCATATGGGTCCCCCTGGGCCAGAGCCAGGATTTGAAGCTCGGGCTCCGGGGCTGCAAAATAAGCTCTTAACCTGCTGAGCCATCCCAGCTTCTCTAGAATATTTCTTAAATATACCCACCACAGACCTGACATCTTCTTGAATCCCATCATAAAAGAGGGGACCCAAAACAATGGAATTATCTTCTAGAGGGTGGGCCCTTGCAGCATAGGTGTCCTCAACTAGATGCATATTCTAGAAGCCTATCACATCAGTGTACCAGCTGGCGTTGTTGGGAGAGGCCATGTTCAGATTTAGTACATTTTTGGAAAGCTGCTTGCAATGCATTTGCCCATTTAACGATGGGTGATTTACACAAACACCCTGTGGCATGACAATGCACCTGCCCACACCGTGCTGTGCATGTTTAGCAGTTTTTGATCAAAAGTGGCATGACCCCTGTACCCCATCCTCCCTATCCATCCAGTCTCACCTCAAGGGACATATTTTTTTTGTTTCTCCTGATAAAAAACAAACAACCAAGTGTCCTCGAAAGGAAACATTTTGCTGATGTAGAAGAGGTGAAAAAAAAAATGGCAGAAGCACTAAAAGGCATCAAAATCAACGAGTTCAAAAACTGCTTTTGAGTAGTGGGAGAAGCATCTCAATAGGTCATTGCATCAAACAGAGTACTTTTAAGGTGACTGAAATTTCATCACCATGTAAGAATAAATACAAAATTTTTTATAAATAAATTCTGGTTTTCTGGGCGATTCCCCCTTGTTTTTTGACAACTACTTCTTGAAATAATGACTTCCATGATTTTACTGTTAAGTGTATAAGGCCACACTTTGTTTTGTCTTCAAACTACCTTCAGTTTGTATTCCTTACTCTTATTTTCCTGAATTCTTATTCACCTGATTCATTCCCTTCATGACACTGTAAAATTTTATCACATCCTCTCCATCTTCATCTTTCCAGATTGAGAGCATTAAGTAGTCAGCCATCCTCATAAACAAGCACTCATTTGTTCCATATCTGCTTTTACTGTATCATTAAAATGACCACATGGCCAGAATTGAGCCATCTATTCCCTGTTTATTTTTTCCGTTACTTCCACTGTATAAGAATGATTCCCCCAGTGTAAAATATCATCCTAAATATAATTTATAAGAATATTTATTGAGTCGAATATGTGTATGGATTACTTCTGTACTATCCACTGGGAAAGCAGAATCTCTCTTCAGGTCAATTTCAGTGGCAACACTTATAACACTATAGCTTTTTACCTCCCAAATAGACATGGATTTGTTTAGACTGCACTGATGAATCTGTATCTAAATTCACAAGGAAGGCCTTTGTGAATCAATAAGTACTATTCTGGTGTCATTTTTCTAGTTGTCAAAATTCTATAGTGAAAGAAGATCTCAACTCAGCCTGTATAAATTGAGTTTTAGGCTCTTCCCAAATTACTCTGTGCTATGTGCATGTAAGTGTGAGTGTGCACACACTAGAAAGGACACACATACATACAGAATGTCTGAAATGGTCTAATCAATGTGTAGAGCTACCAGGGAGAAATAAAAAATCCACTCTGAATTTAGATAGAGAGCCTGGGAGTGAGGAAGAAACAGAGCAAGACCAGGTGGTAGGCAAACATGGGGAGAGTTAAGGGAAGGGGTCAAAGGATACAAGTTAACTGCTAATCAAGTAGCTACATAAAAATAACAAGCTCCTGTGTGGAGAAGTCCAGTCTGGCTATACAGCTGTGAGCCATTTTGATTGTCAGTATGAGACCGCTCACACAGACCAGAGACAAGTTCATTCTTCTGCATGAGACATTTAACATCACACAGGAGAAGAATATTAGTATCTCATTTCCCCTTCATTTCTTCTCACCCAAACTGCCACAGCCTCCCAGTACAAATCCATTCTTCTTCATGTCACCTTATGTACAGCTGTCAGAGGGATATATTTACACAAAGTTACATTATCACTTTTCTGGCTTATTAGAAAAAGAAAGCAATCTCTTGGTCCTTATTGTTTCCTCTGCAAGCCTTTTAGAATACAGCAAAAATCTCATCACATGGCACATGAGGCACTTCCAAACCATGCCAGTCTTCCCTCCAAGACACATTATCCCAGCTCCCAAGTTCTTGCTTCCTCAAAGAAGCCCACCTTTTCCTCTTGGGCCACCCCTTCTCTGTAGCATGTACAGTTTCCCACTTCTACTTGTCCAAATATTACCCCCCCACACTTTCTTTAAGACCCTCCCCAATTGTTCCAACTGGGGACTAAATTCAACTTCTTCCCCTTTTTGTTTCTATTATCAAAGTATTTTAGGTGAACCTCAATAAATCCCTTAGCTCAAGCTTGTCCAACCTACAGCCCACAAGCCACATGTAGCTCAGGACAGCTTTAAATGCAGCCCAACAAAAATTTGTAAACTTTTTTAAAACATGAGATTCTTTTTGTGACCTTCTTTGTTTGTTTGTATGGTTGTTTGAGTTTATCAGCTATCATTAGTGTTATTGTATTTTATATGTGGTTCAAGACAATTCTTCTTCCAATATGGCTCAGAAAAGTCAAAAGTTTGGACACCCCCACCTTAGCACAATAATAGAACAGTAAGCATTTATGGAGCATTCACCAAATATTAGGTATGACGCTAAGTGCTTATCTTAATTACAGATCCTTAGGTTACAGGATATAGAAATTTGCTGGGACCAAAAAACGGGGGGAATTTGAGAAGATCCAAGATGGCAGAGTAGATATATAGTGTGCCTGTTTTGTCCCGTGAACATATTAAAATTACATCTAAACTATAGAAAAAACAACCTGGAGAAGCATCTGAAGTCTAGCTGAACAGAAGTTTTATAACTAAGGATACAAAGAAGAGGCCATGCCAAGATTAGTAAGAGGGGTGGGGACATGAAACAGGCTGACCCCAAACCTCCGTGTGGTGGGTAAGAATCAGGAGGGATATCTTGACCACAGAGGTTCCTTGCAGAGGACTGAGAGACCCCTTCCCACACCAGGCCCCCTAATTCAGAGTTCTGGTGCCAGAAAGAGAAGCCCCACAGCCTCTGGATGTGAAAAACAGTGGGGATTCCAGCTGTCCAGGTGTGATAGAAGGCTGTGGGAAACCCACATGTGCTCTTGAAGTGCTCAGGCACAGACTCAGACACTTGTAAGCACTCTCCTGGGATTCTGATAGACAGAGTGAGTCAGGGGACACTAGAGGCCTATGGAGTTGCATGGCTCTGGGGCAAGAGCTGGAAGACATTCACCACTTTTTCTGAGTTGGGTCCTTCTCCCATGCAGCTAAATCTGAATATGAGTGCTCTGGTGAGCTCTGTTGGTTCCACCCTGCTGACTCACTGAGACCCCACCCCACCCAACTCCACCAACACAGAGGTGAATTCTCCATGAGCAGCCAGCCCTGCCTGCATTGCAGTCTTTCCTGGAAAACTATCAGATGAGTCCTCAGGCCCCAGTTAGGTGGCCACTGACCTCAGTGTGCTCTGCAATTTTGCTGAGTAACTCCAGGCACGGCATGGCACCAAATAAAAATCTATAGGAGCACCCAGCACAGGTGACCAGGGAGACTAGGTCAGGGCCCCACAGGGCACCCACTACATAAGATTGCCCAGCTATACTCAGAGACATAGCAGATCTACCTAATACATATAAACAAACACAGAGAGGCATCCAAAATGAGGAAACAAAGAAATATATCCCAAATAAAATAACAGCAGAAAACTCCAAAAAAAGAAATAAATAAGATGAAAGAGAACAACTTATCAGAGGCAGAGCTCAAAGCAATGGTTATAAGGATGCTCAAGAAACTTGGTGAAAACTTCAACAAAGAAATAGTAAGTATAAAGAACAACATAGAAACCATAAAAAAAGAACCAAGTACAAATATAATAACTGAAATGAATAATGCAATAGAAAGAATCATCAGACTAGATATAGCAGAGGCTCGAATCAGTGATTTGGAAGAGAAGATATGTACCAGAAAACACCCAATCAAAACAACAAAGATAAAAAAGAATTTTCCACCCCACCCCCACCCCAAAAAAGGATAGTTTAAGATTCTTCTGGGACAACATCAAGCATAACAACATTTGCACCATAAGGATACCAGAAGAGACAGCAAGGGGTTGAGAACCTATTTAAGGAGATGATTGAAAACTTCTCTAACCTGGTAAAGGAAATAGACATACAAGTCCAGGAAGCACAGAGTCCCAAACAAGATGAAGCCAAACAGGCCCACACCAAGACACATTTTAATTAAAACAGTTAAAGACAAAGACAGAATCCTAAAAGCAGCAACACAAAGGCAACTAGTAACTTCTAAGGGAACTCCCATAAAACTGTCAGCTGATTTCTCAACAGAAACTTTGCAGGCCAGAAGGAACTGGCAAAAAATATTCAATATGATGAAAAGCAAGAATCTACAACCAAGATTACTATATCTAGCAAGGTTACCATGCAAAGTCAAAGAACAGATAAAGAGCTTCCCAGACAAGAAAAAGCTAAAAGAGTTCATCACCACCAAACCAGTATTACAAGGAATGTTAGAGAAACTTCTTTAAGACAGGTGGCAGGGTACCGCTAAGCAAAATTATGAACAATAAAATAGCAATAGCTACATATCTATCAGTAATTACTTTTAATTTAAATGTATTAAAAGCTCCAATAAAAATACATAAAGGGTATTGTGCTGAGTGTAGTGTCAGACAGAGAAAGACAGATTCAAGGATGCCAGGATAGTGTTAAGTGGTCACTTTGCAGCCCTGGGGTCATAATTTTGCTCCCACTGCCCCATCTTAAGGAAGTTTCTATCATATTCCTTGCAATACTCTTTTGGTGGTGATGAACTCTTTTAGCTTTTCTTGTCTGGGAAGCTCTTTATCTGTTCTTCCCAGATAAGAAAAAGCTAAAGTAGTTATGGGGATGTAGGGTATGGCATAAGGATTATAGTCAATAATATTATAACAACTAGGTATGGTGTCAGATGGGCACTAGATTTGTTGGGATGATGGAAGGAGGGCTGGAGAGGTGAGTGAAAATAAAGAAAAAAAATTAATTACAAATTCATAGTTACAAAATAGTCACAGGGATGTAAAGTACAGGATGGGACATACTGTCCATAATATTATAGTAACTATGTATGGGTGTCAAATGATTACCAGATTTATCAGAATGATGACTTCATAAGTTATATAAATGTGTCATTACAACATTGTACACCTGAAACTAATATAATATTGTACCAGGGCTGTCCAGAAAGTATCCAGCATGTAATATGAAAAAAATAAAGGCATTGATCACTAGATTTTTTTCCGGACAGCCTTGTATGTCAATGTAATTAAAAAATAAAAAATTATTTTATGAAAAAAAAAAAGGAAAGTAAAAGGTGAATTACTACAACTCATGAAACCCAGGGCAAGATATATAATCAAGATTCCAGAGGGATTAGAAAGTGTCAGAAATCAAGGAATCTCAATCTCTTTCTCCCTCCCTGTCCCTCTCCCTCCCCCCCACCCGCCATTTCTCTTTCTTTCAGTGAAACCTTTTCCTAATTGTGACATACTACAATGGAGAGAGTTGAGAAATTCTTCCCACCCACCCACCAGCCACAACAAAACCATGTGATTCAACCTCTATTTAGAAGTGTAGAGTGAATATTATTTATGTGTATAGATCATTAAGTAAAGAAATGATGGGGGAAGCCGTGATGGCTCAGTGGGTTAGGCGCTCACCTTGCAGCACCGGGGACAGAGGATCAAATCCCAGCCCCGGCCCATGCGGAACCATATGCTGAACTGGGAGCTCCCCTAGTTCAGTTCTCTCTCTGTCTCTGTATTGCTCTCTCTCTCTCTCTCTCTTTCTCTCTGTCAAAAATAAATAAATATATATATATATATTTATATATTTAAAAAAAGAATAGAGGAAAAACTTTAAAAAAAAAAAAAGAAATGATGGTTGGAAAAAGCTAAAAAGTAGATTATTTGTATTAGGTAAACATACCCTATATATAATCAAGTCTAAGACTCCATTGATTGTGAAACACACCTCCAGTTTACATTATCATCAAGAAGAAAAAAAAAACTACCTTCATCATTAAGAACTTTCAATTATAAGACACATCTTCACTTTTAGAGATATTAAAATGTTAAACAATGCAGTTCTTCATAAAATAGTATACAACCACTCCTCACTTAACAACCTACCTGTTTAGTGACCACTCAGATTTGCGACCCATTTTCCAATGCAGGGAATCCCCTTTCTCAGTCTGTCTCATTCTTGCAGTTGGTTAGTATTTCCTACAAAAAGAGTTCTCAATCAAGCAAGACTACATATTTCATTTATAAGTGTGGTATCGTGTGATGTCTATTGAAAAATACACAACATGGCACCACAACACACCACAAAACATCTGCCTATAAACTCCTTACTTATTGACCAATTCCCTTAACAACCTAGTGGTAGGAATGGAACTTGGTTATTCAGTGAGTGGCTGTATATAAAAAATAAAGTATAAGCTGCCTTTGTACAGCACCTAAGATCTCAAAAGAAATCATCTTCCAGTGAAAGGCCCAGAAACTAGGGCTCAGACCCAAAGCAATCAGAAACCACAGTAACTCATCTCAAAGATGACATCAATGACAGTAAGTCAGTAATTAAAAACTTTTGAGTCAGGCCATATATATTACCCAGATAAGCCTACAAAGAGCTTATCATAGGTCTCTTATATTAAGCAGAAGATTCCTGTCTATTCCCTGACCCCTGAAGTAACTCAGCTCAGGAGTCCAGGTGTTCAGGCAAAGGGTGACCCTCAACCTCACTACCAACATCCTTCTCCACTGCTGTCCCTCCTCTGAGGTGACTAATGTGATGGTCCATTACTAATGACTATTGCCCATCTCAGCCTTTGCTCCCTCTGCTATTGTCAAGGCCAGTTATCAAATACAGGACTAGGAGGACAACATAGAGAACCCAACAGTCTCCTTAATATTTTTATTCTCTCTTGATATTGCTTCCAAGATCCATCCATGTAGCTGCATGTTCCTGTGGTTCATTCATATTTACTCCTGCATACTATTCTGCCACATTTCTAGATATACCTAGAATGGTATTATAGGGTCTTAGACTACATTCATGTTCAGATTTCACAAATAATTCCATATTATTTACCCAAAGTGATCATTCCAATTTACATTTGTATAGGAGATAACAAGGGCTGTCTGGAAAAAATCCAGCCATTTTCAATATAATGAGAACAGTTACATGGCTGGATACTTTCCAGACAGCCCTTGAATATAAGTTCCCATTACTTCAAAATTTACAAACAACTTGAGATTGTCAGACTTCTTCATTTTCACCTATCTAAGTAGAATGAAGGAAACAATGTACAGTATGATATAATTTTTATAAAGTTCCAAAATAAACAACTCTGAATAATAAGTTGCTCAGGTGTGCATATTCTTGATGTAAAACTATATATACTAAAAGCAAAGGGATGATAAATATAAAATTCAGGATAGTAATTACCTCTAAAAAAAGGCAAAGGAATTGAGATTTTTTTCAAATAATACATAATTAAATAATATTTTTAAACTGCTTGATAGTCTGTTTCTACAATACTAAAATAATGCGGAAGGTATCTTTGAAATTACATTCTTACAGCCTCATCATCAGGAAAAAAGTAAAAAAGCCCTAACTCCAGATAGGAAAAATATCAGAGAAGGATCCTAATTGGCCCAGATTAGATCATGTGTCCATCCTTGAACCAATCACTGTAACCAGGGGTAATAAACAATATGATTGGTCTGTGTCTTGTCCACTTCTATGGCCAGAGGGAAAGAATCAGTTGCCATAAAGTGTGGGATTGGGTCAAATGGTATGAAAATGGAAAGCGTGACAAAAACCTTAAGTATTAAATATCAACTTCTGAAAGCCACACAAATATTAGATGGCAGAGCTGGGATTCAAACTCAGATCTGCATCACTCTGAGGTCTTGGCATTAACCACTTTAACTCCAACTTTTGCTAGATTAAAATATTATGAGTTTTGTCTAGTGTTATGCCAGAATTTTCCTAAAGGCTGGGGCCCTGTCTTATTTATCTTTGTCCTTCCAGCTCCTAGAATTACTACCTGGCATTTTGTAGGTGTTCTGTGGAATTTATTAAACCTCCAAACTACAGATTACTTATTTGAACATATTCTTATATCAACATGAATGTGACCATTTCTGAGACCAGCTGTGTGGGTCTTGTGCTTAGAAGAGAACAGATGGGAATTTGACGAGTGGGAGAGGGTGGAACATTTCAATTTTGAGAACATTTTAGCACCACAGAAATCAAAAGGGAAATAAAAATACTAGAAATTTTATACTCAAAGCAAAGTGACTGATGATCATAAGTAAGCATAGTATTAATAAAAGTATCCTACCATACGTTTTTCTTACTGAGAAAATAATGACTATCCAGATTTTTTTATTTCTATTACATTTTCTTGATAAACTTCTTAGAAGGAAAAGTGGGATTGTGAGGGCCAAAGGGAAACCTTTCCTTTGACTGTATCATTACAATTATTATTTTTAAATGTATTCATGAAATTACTGGCAGATTTAAAAATAATCAGTACCTAAATATATGTTTTAAATCTCTTGGCAATAATTACGGTACCAGTTTTCTGCTTCTTTCTACTTTCCCCAGCTGTGATGTGTAGGTATTGTTCAAGAAATTATCTTTATTTTCATTTACTTTTATTTGGGTCAAGTTGGTTTCCATCTTTTCTCTTCCATAGAATCATGCCTTTTCCTCATATTTATCTTTTACATTCTTTAGTGAAGTCTAAAATAAAACAAACAAAAAGCCATTTCTCTGTTAAATTCAATCTTCTTATTCCTCACTAATCATTTTGACTTGCTTTGGAATGCTTCTAGCCGCCTCTGGTCTTGGATCTACATATTTAAACTTTTTATCTTTATTTTAGTCTTTCAACCCTTTTGTTCTTCTGTCTTTGTTTCACACAAAAAAATACTTCATTTTAAATGACTCACCATTGTATTTCTTCCCTGGCTTGCATAGCCATTAAGTTGAATATAGTCTATTAATTTAGAAATGTGTTACGCTGTCTTGGTTCAGGCTGCTTCTAATTTTGCTGAAGGATCTGTATGTGGCTGCAATTAATATATTTTTAAACATTTTCTTTCTTTCCCTCTGTCTTTTTTGTATTATCCAATCTGATATCCACTAGAGTATTACACTCTGATCCAAATTATGCCTATTCCAAATTTTAACTTTTTCTTTTTTCTCTATTAGACTAGTTTTGTTTCCAAAGACAGTCTAGCTACCCACAGGCTTGTTTTACCAGAGGCCATAACACTGGTGTTTATTCAGGTGATTCTGAAGTGAGCTTTGCCCTGCGTTTACTAGGAAAAAGGAGAGGAGAGAAACTGAAAATAATAACTGTTTCAGTCTTGAAACCAAATATTCCCTGTTGGCTAGGACACTGCTGGGATTCTCTGGGCCCTTATTTAACCCTCCCATGGCTTTGCTTGTCTTGACTTGGGCAGAAAGTAGACCCAAAATACGAGAAGACCTCAGAACCCTGACTCAAGGCTTCTGGCCGCTTGCCCTAATCCTTATCCCTTACCTCCCACTTAACAAACATTCGGTCCAAATCTATCCTTGTTCTTTAAACAAAAGAAAGACATTCCCTTTCACCTTGTTCTCTCCAGTCCAGTTGACGCAAACTAAAATGAGGGTAGTCTAGCAGGCCCTGGAAATTTTTTCCAGATGGCATTGTGTCTCTATCACCAGTGCAAGATCTTTTTGGCATACTTAGGTCACAGAAAGCCACAGTGCCGGGAGCAGAGAATAGGTGTTTTGTGGAATTAATTAAATCTCCAAACTACAGATTGCTTATTTGAACAGTCTTATATCAACAGGGATGTGACCATGGCTAAGACCAGCTGTGTGGGTCTGGTGATCACAGGAGAGCGGATGGGGGCTGAGAGCCCATTCATGGAGTATCAGAGGGAATAGGGTCTTAAGCAGAGCCCAGCCCTGCTATGGTTCTCTCTGGGCTACTCTCCACATGTCAGATTCCTGTGACTACATCCACGAGCAAATTGATTCTATCTCCCAAAATAAGATCTGTGGCCTTCGTTACAAAGAACTGGTGTTACACCACTACCTTAATAATAATGCAGGACAATGCTTCAGGTTATCAGCTTAGTAGCAAACATTAGACTAAAATCTCCAACAAACCATTCTCCCACATGCCTCATGGGTACATGTGAAGGCCTAAGGAAAAACAAAAGGACATGACATGGTAGAGAATTGGGGCCCTAAGAGGCTAGGAGAGCCCCTGTGCTCTTCTCAGTGGGCATCGGCTGAGGTTGAATTAGCCTATTACACAAACAATCTGGCTCCTCGTCACAGAAGTTACCACTGTCACTCCTACTGTGATTCACTGATCCAAGTCTGGAAATCCCAGGTACAGGACCAAATCACACACAAAACCATGAATGCATCCCTGAGTCTTTTCCAGGCAAAGCTAGAATTTCCTGTTGGTTAGAGCAGATGCCAATGAGACCAAAGCTTGGGCAATCCTTGAGCCAGTTTCCCACAAGGGAAAATTCTGCTCCATAGTTAAAGACTAAATGTGTAAGTCCAGCCAGACATTTTGCAACTAAGAACATAATGAAGTCAGTTAATTTTCTGTTTGATTTTCTAGTGTGTTAGAAGGGAGACTGTCACTTTAAATTCTGAGTCAGAAGCAATGAAGTTAGTTACTGGAACAAGGTACCCAGGACTATCCAAATTAGATAGAAGAAGAAGGAAAAAAATCTTCTGAGAAAGCAGAAAAATTAAAAGTGAAAAAAATCAGAAAAGCTTCCTATGATTGGAGCAAGCCAGACACTGGCTCATTCAAATCTCTATGTTCTATAGATGCAAAGGAAAATGTATGTGCTTCTTGATAGCTTCTAAATTCAGGGATGAGAACCTGAATTAAAGAAATGTTAAAGGCAATTGCTAGAGGTGAGGCTAAAGATGGTAAGAGAAGCTAAATCTCATCTCTTCCTGGAAACCATGTCCCTGTAAACAACCCCAGGACATCCTAGTGGGATACAGGAGGGAAACTACCAAGAGAAGGAGGCCAGTGGTTTGAGAACAGATTATCTCATTCACTGCTGATCAGGAAAGCAGTTTGCCAACATATTTATCAAAATCCTTCAGAATACATATTACCTTTGATTTAGTAACTCTACTTCTAGGCATTAACCCTAAGACAATAAAAAATAAAAATTAAAAAAAAATGATGAAGAAATACACCTGTCACAAAATTATTTAAAATGGTAATAAATTAGACATCTAAATATACAATAGAAAAAAACCCATGCTATAGAAAATGATGCATTTATTTAAATTGCATCCTTAAGATTAGTACTAATAGGGGAGCTGGGATGGCTCAGTGGGTTAAGCGCTCACTTTGCAGCGCCAGGGACCGAGGATCAAATCCCGGCTCCGGCCCCTGTGGAACCATATGCTGAACTGGGAGCTCCCCCAGTTCAGTTCTCTCTCTGTTTCTGAATCTCTCTCTCTCTCTCTCTCTCTCTCTCTCTCTCTCAAAAATAAATAAATAAAAAATATATATATATTAAAAAAAAAAAAAAGATTAGTACTAAGATTAGTTGGTAATAGGAGGACACACTCCTATGTGTTAATTAAAAAATAGCTGCAGAACAGCATAAGTAGAATTACCTTAGGTTTGTTTAATATGTGTTTTTGGAAGGAAATACAATATTAATCATGGTTATCACTAAACTGTGAAATCAGAATTCATATCACTAAACAATCCACATCAAACCAGTATTACTTTTACAATCACCAAAGTTGTTGAAAAATTTTTTTTAAGTTTACGCCACAGTGTTGGAGAGAAGGGGAGCAGAATACGAAGTTGTACAGGAATAAAACTTCTGTTACTTTAGGAATATAGTTATTTTAGATCACTGTTATTTTAGGAATTTAGTTATTTTGGGGTCACTGTATAATTTTTTCTTTCTATTTTTTGGTATTTTCCTGTTCTCTATTTTTATTTTTTTTAATTGTTAAATTTATTGGGGTGACGACATTGGTTGGCAAAAATAACACTGCTTCCAGGTGTACAATTCTATATTATTTTGTCCATACATTGCATTCTGTGCTCACCACCCAGTGTCAGTTTTCTTTTCATTACCGTATATTTGATGCCCCCTCCCTACTCCCCCCAACCCCATCTCTCCCACCCACCTCCCCCCTTACCCTCACCCCCCTTATAAAACTATTGACTGTGTCGATGAGTTTTTGTTTCTTTTACTTTCAGTGTTATAATCCACCTATAAGTGAGGTCATATGTTTCTGGATTTTTTTAAGTCTGATTTATTTCACTTAATATGTGGTTTCAAGGTCCACCAGTGTGGTCACAAATGGAGTATCTCATCTTCTCTTATTGCTGAGTAGTATTCCATTGTGTAAATGTACCACAACTTCTTTATCCCGTCATCCATCAAAGGACACTTCGGTTGCTTCCACAACTTGGCCACCGTGAACAGTGCTGCGATGAACATTGGGGTACATATATATCTTTGTAAATTAAGGTTTTCAGGTTTTTTTGGGTAGATACCCAGAAGAGGGATGGCTGGGTCATATGATAATTTCATTCCCAATTTTTTGAGGAATCTCCATACTGCCTTCCATAGTGGTTGTCCTATTCTTCTTTGAAATAAACATATCTCTTTTATACCAGAGAGATGTTTTAAAAGAACAAAAGAAATGAGAACAGGCTAGAAACTCTCATTAAGAATAACTAGGGGATGGCGGGATGGTTCAGTGGGTTAAGCACTTGCTTTGCAGCCCTACGGCCTTAGGATCCCATGTGCTGAGCTGGGATGTGTCCCTCAGTTGGGTTCTTGCTGGGGCAAGCTTCCCATGCGGAGGCCCCTGCCCAGTTCCCACCCTGTGCAGCCCCCGCCCAGCTGTGTGGAGTAAAACTGTGTCAAAAACTGATGAAGTGCAACTATGGAGACTGCTCTGGCCCTCCCCCTTCTCTCTGTAAGTCTCTCTGTCAAAAACAATAAATCTTTTTTTAATTAAAAAAAGGAGAGGAGCCACCTAAGAAGTATATAAGGGACTTCTTTCTATCTGGTCTTTTATTGAAAGGAGTATTTATTGAAAGGATGAGAAGGGATTTTCATGTTCCTCCTCAAATTGGCTACCACAACCAAAGTGAGTGACCAAGAACCATAAAGGACACCACATCCGAAAGAGAGACCAAAAGCAAGAGGAGGGGGCAGCTTCTTAGGACAGAAGGCTAAACTGGCTCAGCCACCTACTCCTGCCAAGCCTAGAAGATGACAGCAGTCTCAGCTGACAGCCAGGGAACTGGAACCTCAGTCCTACAACCACCGGCCTCCCACACAAAGTTGTCCTGCCAGCAGCTGGTGGGCTGGAAAGTGGGCTCTTCTGAGGTCCTCCAGTGAAGTGCCCAATTAGCCAACTCCCTAAGTTCAAGACCCTAAGCAGAAGACCTCGTTGGGCCATGCCTGACTTCTAACCTACAGAAGCTAAGATATAATAAATGTTGGTTTAAGCCGCTAAATATGTGCTCATTTGTAACACAGCCATGGAAAACTAATACAAGGAAATTCAACAGCACACATTTGATAGCAGTAATTGAAGAAAAATAAACCATTTTGTTTGTATGTCTACCAAGTTCGAATGCTTAATATACTAATTACAGAAGTTCTATTATCAAGTTTGCCTTGCATTACTAAATGAATATGTTCAAGTGTTCACAGATAAATTATATTAATTATGGTACCATGCAGTGACTTAAAAATTTTAAATCATCTCTTACCTCAAATTAGAACTGTTCATAAACAACCTAATCATTCCCTATGGTGTTCTTTTTAAACTACCATTTAGATATCTCATACCTAAATTAATGGCACATTTGCAACAATCAACAATCTCCATAGTTCCTGAAGGGAGGCAGGAAAGGAAGGAAAGCACATATCTGGTTGTCTATTACCAAGTTGGCCACCACTTCACAAACAAACACAGCTGGTTTCTCCATGCAGAACATCTCCAGAGAGGCCATGTGGAACCCCGGCACCTCACAATAGTCCACTGAGGGAGACAGAGAGCAGAATTTGTCCTCCGGGTTCTTTCTGCTTCCTGCCTCTTCTTGATCAAAGGGCCCTTGTACACTTCTGGGTGTGTTAGCATTAGCCAACCTCTCCAATCAGCCCCAGAATTGCCAGATCCCATGCTACTTTCCAACAGTTCTTCTGAGCCTGGACATGGTAGAAAGGGCAAGAGGTAGGGTGGCTACAGTTGCTGCCCTGTGACCATGATGGAGCTGAGCATCAGCAGAGCCCTGACCTTGGGACAGCTGACAGTGTTAAGAGATGAGGGAAAGGTTGTGGCCAACAGCCCTCCATTGGGTAAGCAGCCAAGCACATCTGGAGAGGTGCATTAACTTGGACCTCACAGACCTAAATCTGAGACTTGCACTGTATCACGCTTCCTCCCACACTATTATCCTGACAACTAGGTAACAGGGAATTGACCCTTCCCCCAACTGCTTCTAAGAAACAGCTACTTCTTTCTTTTCATCATCATCCTTAATTTTGGGTTCCTCCATCTGGTTTGCATTTCTTCCCAGAAGGCTCTTGATGCCCTTATTTCCAAACTTTTCTCTGTACAAGAAGCTATTTCTTTCCCACCAATTTTTGTAATCCATTCTGGAAAGCACACCAAGAGCCCCTGGGCTTCCGCCCATTCTGCTTTTCATTATTGCAATTGCAGTGTGGTCAAACCAGTAATGTTGAAACCGTGTGTGTGTGTGTGTGTGTGTGTGTGTGTGTGTGTGCGCGTGTGCGCGCGCGCGCGCGCGCACGGGCATACATGCACATCACTCCAAAGTTTGATAACAGGGGTTTAAACATACACACTGGCACACACTGACACACACACTTCTCTTCTGGGTAGTACAGTGTTAGGACAGAAATATGATGACATCTCTTGGGAAACAAGAACCAAGAAGAAAAGCCGGTGTTTGAAGTATAAGCTTTCCAATTTCAAATGGGAAATATTTCAAAACTAGTTGCACCCTTATGTGCAGGGAACAAAAACCTTATGAGGAGCATGAAACATTAAAAAAATAGGCCATTAATAAATAAAAACATTTTTCCCCACAGTTAAATAGGGCTTTGAGTGCTTTATCCAAAGCCTTCTTTTGACATTTCCTGGATTCTTGCATTTATATTCAAACTCATCAAAAGTTGTCCCCAAGGGACCACACAATCACTTCTTGTGGTTTTTCTTCTTTCCTCTTGATTAGTTTTCCTCTTCAGACCTTTGGCTGACTGTTTTGCTACTGTTACCAGGACTGAAGATCCTACCAGCTTTAAAAGAAAGAACCATGGGTAGCAATGCTGTGTTCTCAAGTTTTTTCTCCCCGAGAAGGAAAGGACCATTTATGGATTGATCTCCCTATCAGAGAACCATGCCACCCAATCTTTCTGCTCTGCAATTTGCCACAAGATTGATGGTAAATGTAATATATGTGAAAACGACAGAGGAAAACATATGCAAAGCTTTAGTGGTGGTTCAAGGGGCTGGAAACAATGTTGTACAGCACAGCATTTCATCAGAGCTTCATTTTCAGAACATTGATTCTAAAATTACTGCAGTTGTTGTGTTTAATGTTCCTAGATTGGGATTTCAGGGTTTAAAAAAATGTTTTGGCGAAGCTGGGATGGCTCAGTGGGTTAAGCGCTTGCTTTGCAGCCCCGGAGCCTGAGGATAGAATCCTGGCTCTGGCCCACGCGGACCTATATGCTGAACGGGGGTGTGCCCCCCAGTTCAGTTCTTCCCGGGGCCTAGGCAGGAGGCTCTTGGCCGAGTTCCTGCCCTGCGCAGCCCCGTGCCCACCTGTGGAGTGAAACTATATGGAAAACTAATGCTGTCAGCTATGGAGACTGCTCTGGGCCCTCCTCCTTCTCTTTGTCTCTGTCTGTCTGTCTCTCCCTCTGTCAAAAACAATAAAAATAAATCTTTAAAAAGAAAAAGGTTTTGAAGCCCGAAAAGCAAGCCTGACTTATTTGGACCTATGCTGTAGTGTGACAAAAAAATT
>PVKE010019930.1:0-27986 GCA_004027555.1 Craseonycteris thonglongyai | reverse complement strand
GTGGGCACCAGATATATCGGGTTGGAGGGGGACCTGATTCTGGGAGCTGGGCACGTAATGAGATGCATGCGTGATGTGATGTCGAGTTGTCCATTGGGAGACTGTCTGTTTGTTACCAACCAATGTCACCCCATTAAATTTAACGATAAAATATAATGTTAAAAAAAAAAGAAATCAATATATGTGTTCCTCTTATGAATAAGATGACCCCACATTTTGGGTCTAACAATTTTATACAAAAGTACTGCTTTACTCGTATACACAGAAAAAATACAGTAACATCCTGACATATAAGAAATGTTCACCATTGTGGTACATACACACTTAAAATTGAGTTTAGTGCTATCATGAAAAGTAATCAAACAAAGCAAAAGATAAAACCAAATACCAACACACTCTATGGTTTTAGTTATAGAAAGTGATAGATACTCAATAGCTTGTCAAAAGCAAATAACAGTTTCCCTTTACTTATAAGACTGTGATCTCTGTGGAAGAAGTCGATGAAAAAAATAGCAAGGAAAGGAAGATAAGGAGGAAAATGAAAGATATGTTACTTTGATGATTTATGTATGAAAGTAAAAAAAAAAATTTGAACAAATTATAAATGAAACACTAGACACTTCATCTGTTACTACAGACTAGGTAATAATAAAAAAATGTAACCTTAGAAGTGTTCCAGTGAAAAAGTCAGACTGTTCTGACTTTTTCCTTTGGATAAAAAGTCTCATATAGGGAGTGGCTGGGGGGAGCGAGAGTGGACACCGGATATATGGTGATAGAAGGGGAGATGATTCTGGGTGGTGAGCACATAATGCGATGCATAGGTGATGTGATGTGGACTTGTACATCCGGAAACTATCTAATTGTTACCAATCAATGTCACCCCAATAAATTTAACAATAAAATAAAAAAAAAAAGTTTTGTATAGTATACTCTCCATTAACTGGACCCTGGTTGCTTGAGAGTGTTGTTTACTTGAGTTCTGGTTAATGGAGAGTCTACTTATACTTATCCGACATCTATCAATCCCCATGGGTGCCGGTTAACTGAGAGTCTACTGTAATATGTTCAGGAAAAAAACCCAAAAAACGAAACAAAACAGGAACAAAATTTAGACCAGTCATTTCGCTATTCATTCAAAGTGTGTATTTATTAGCTTTAAAATCTTTTTGCATGTTTGTACCTCAGAGTTAACTTAATCGTGTTTTGTAAACTGCCTAATGTAACTGTTGAAACATCTCTTAGATGGAAACACCACCTTGTGACTATAGAATGTGGCCTTTCAGAACCCAGATTCAGTAAAATGCCTAGAAATAAGAAGACATGACAAATACAGTACCACTTGCATAATACAGCTGCCTATGGTGCTGATATTATTTAAATATTAGTAGTAATTAACAACTTATAGTCAAATATTTTTTAAAAAAGAAACAACTTTATCAAAAGAGAGTGGGTTTTGGTACTTGGACAAATCTCAATCAACACATTTCAAATAATAAAATCAAATCACAGTATTTTAGAGCTTGAAATAATTTTAACATTTGTAGTATAGCACAGTGGGAAAATTCAATATGCTACATTGAGTTGAATCTGGTTAAAGATTTTACTTTCAATTAAAAGATAATGCTACTGACTTAACCTAAAACCCTCTTTTCAACCTTAGATATAACTTTATCCAGTTTTGAATCTTGAAGACATCTACATTTCTACTTGGGTGATGAGTGCCATTTGAAAGCAACTTAATCAAATGCCAAACTATGCATTTAAGGGGAAACTAGGATGGCTTAGTGGGTTCAGCGCTCGCTTCGCAGCCCTAGGGATGGAGGATCGAATCCCATCCCTGGCCCGTGCGGACTCATATGCTGAACTGGCGTGTGCTTCCCATGTGTGAGGCCCCCAGTTCAGTTCTTGCCCCCCAGTTCGGCCCCTGGCTCAAGGGGGTGTGCCTCCCATGCGGGAGGCCAGCAGCCCAGTTCTTGCCCTGCACGGCCCCCACTGACCTGTGTGGAATACCACCATGTTGATGTACAACTATGGAGACTGCTCTGGGCCCTCCCCCTTCTCTCTGTCTCTGTCTGTCTCTGTCAAAAACAATAAAAAAGAATGTGTTTAATAGATGTAGTTGCTAATTAAAACATATAGTTAGGTCATTCCTTTATAATGGGACTCTGCTAATAAGGTTTTCCCAGAATTTGAAAACTAAAATCTGATACGGTTTATTTTACCATTTTTCTTCAATTATAGTTAGCCTTCAATATTATTTTGGTTTCAGATATACAGCATAATGGTTAGACATTTATATAACAAGAACATGCGGTTTTAAATAATATATGTATAATTATGGCTCACAGAAATATCTATAATACAGACACTACTCCAATATGCAGAAGAATCAATGCATTGTGATTTTCATAGAAATGTTAAAATGGGAACTAATGCATAATTACATGGGAAGAGAAAATTTCATTTTTAAACACTTATATGTACAATTGATTGTTACAGCAAAAGAAAAAGAATATAATAATAAGTGTAAGCTAAACACCTGACAGTGGCATTTTTCATATGGAATTTGATGGTACAAGTCCTGTATTGCAAGGAACAGCAAATCCATGAGCCGGTTAAAGGGCCTGGAATCTGCATCAAAGTGAAAGAGAGTCCCATCCCAGCTCTGCCAGGTAACCCACCTTCCCTTCCTGTACCTTCATTTCCTTGGCTATAAAATGAAAATAATAAGAGGACCAACTCATGCAGGGGTCTCCAAACTTTTCAGCTCGCAGGCCGCATTAACTATCAAAGAGCAGTTTGGGGGCCGACTACACACTCGAGGTCCAAATAAAAAAGAATCAAAACATAGATGTTGTTTTTAATTATCTATTTAATATTATTTTATTCAGATAAAAAGGTCTCTACAGGCCAGATGAGAGGGCCTCACGGGCTGCATCCAGCCCACGGGCCGTAGTTTGGAGACCCCTGCAGAGTATGAACATGTGAATTAAGTCAGGTAAAGTATGTACTGCCTTTAGAACTGTGCCTGGGACATAGTAAACACTAGGTAAATGTTGCTTTTTCCTCTTCTTTTTCTCCTCCTCCCCTGTCCCCTTTTTCCTCATTTTTTCCCTTCTCTTCTGTTTTTCACATAAATAAGGGACTGGTAGACTACTTGATTAGACTTATGTATTACTCTAAATTTAATTATAAACTTGCAACCAGTAATCATTCTATTGGAAATACAATGCTATTTGTGTGTGTGTGTGCCTGCTGATTATTATTCTGTGTTGTAACTTACATGGACATGTTAAAGCACAGGAGGACAGTTGCTTAAACGTATTGGGGTGACATTGGTTAATAAAATTAAATAGGTTTCAAGTGTACAATTCTGTAACACATTATCTATATACTGCACTGTGTGCACACCCCCCAGAGTCAGTTCCCCTTCCATCACCATATACTTGACAATGTCATCTGTAGATGGACGCTTCTGAGTTTTTGTATCCAGTCATTTACAATAGTCAATCTATGCTGTATCTTACTAAGGGGACCTCATTAGATAACATTCTCGTTGTTTACATTTTTTCATATGGTTTTCTCCAAATTATTTTCAGAGCTTGGAATTGCCACTTAACCTCGAAGATTAATTAAACTTCTCCAATCAAACAACTAGCCAGAAACTTCTAAAAGCTTCACCTAGACCTAAATGAAAGAAAGCAGGGCACTCAAGGCACAGTTGCAGACTTATCAGTGGTAACTGAGCAGACTGTCACTTCGTTTGGGTCCTGTAAATGAGACACCCTGTGTGCTTTTGGTGTCCAACCACTCAGAAGTATATTATACTCTGATATCAAAGGTGAAGGAAACCTCCTAGAAAGTTAATGTATAATCATATCAGCTTTGGATCCCACTAAGAAAATCATCTATTAACATATAGACATGTGCCAGAAAGACTCAGAGCCAAGGTCATCCAATATCTAAAGGAGATGATGCATGTAAAGGCAGTGATTGGTTCCTAACTACTACATATTGAATACTATGAAAAAATGTTGCCCTTTCCAGAAAAGTACAGATCACTAAACTAGAATGCTCTTAAAAATAGCCAATTAAATCAGGAAATTAAATCAAGAAATAAAATGTGCTAAACTTCTTTGCAGCAATATATAGCAATTTACAAAACTTTATTAGCTTGCATTAAAAAAAATCTCAATAAACGTGAGAAAACATTTAAATTAGGCATCCTTTTTATTATTCCTTCAAGTTTGCACAATATTGAGCAGGAGAGGGAAGGAGAAGAGAATTCTGAATACTTTCTTCAATGTGTTTAATTAACTAACGAAGTTATATTTAAATTGACAACCTTTCCTGCATCTCCATAGTCCATAAAATAAAAGCAATGATAGCATGCTATCCTAACGAAGGTACTATATAAGTAATGGGTGATTTCCCTTTAGTACTCTTTTGAAGAAGCATTTATCTTAATACCGGTCAGGATGGTCTGCTCTAACTGCACTTCTAAGAAAAGTGCTTTATAAACAACCCTAGACGTGAAAAGAGTTCTAGTGTATAGACAAATTTGAAGTCCTAATGTGATATTTTGAAATGCTGATGGATATCGGCTGCATTATCAGTGATCTAAATATCATCTGAAAATTCAACAGTCAAATGTCCTAGCATAACAAAAAAGAAAAGCCTTCGATTTAAATCTTAAAATGTACTTAACTTGATTTCTCAGCATCATAAGGTAGATCTAATGTACTTAATTAAGGAGATCGCCAAAGTTTTACTATTTCTTGCTGCAGTAAATGAAACTAAAGGTTTTCCTTGGAATAACTGGCAATATTCTAGCAAACTATTTCCTAACATGTATTCCACAAAACATTAAGTGCGTGAAATGCTACTTATAAAAAGATTTTATGACCAAATGAGAAACGCTAGATACTCAATCTTTATTACCACCTTGTACTTTCTTTAGAATACACTCTCTGTGTCTAAGCTTTGTTTGCTGTCGTAGGCCCACGCTGGTAACAATGACTTGCGATGAGCAGGCATTCACCAGCAATAAACGAATAAACGAGCAAACAAGCATTAAAAACTTTGAATGGTTCTCCAGCAAAGAAAATTCTTTCACTTTCTCTCATCCAGAGTTTATCACACCTATTTAATCTTTTAAAGGAAACTTTTGTTTTCTTCTTCTAACACTATTGAATGTTTTATTTAAAAAAACAACAAGAAAGCATAGAGAATAAAATAACAAACACACAAGTCACCACTACCCATGTTAATAATTAAATGTAACAAAGGCAATAGAATCCTGTTGGGGACCCCTCTTCCATTTCACTTATCTCACATCCCTCCCCTTCCAAGGAGATAATCCCAACATTAGGACTTGTACTCACGTGAGACTTAAACATTCTGCTCTCAGAAATCCTGAACTGGGGAAATGCCAAAGTCCCTTTCAACACTAAGATTTTAATTTATTTCTAGCTAGTGTATATATTGCAAATGGTCATCTTTAAAGCTATCCATTTACTGCATTAATACAATGAGTAAGAAATGAATGAAATAACATTATGATACAGATGCGAGACAATAGACAACTGATGCAATAATAATAAATATAAAGAAGCCAAGCAGCTCCTTTTTCAAATAGACTGATATGAAATCTAAAGATACGTATATATGTCTATATATATCTTAGACCACTATGTGTGTATATATACACATATACAGATATACATATACACGCAGAGACCTAAGAAAACATAGAAATACATGTTACTTAACATAGACTGAGTAATTTGGAACTATTCTGTACAATTATTGAGAAAAATATTCTAAAAATTTTGAGTTACAAATCACCTGAGGCTGCAAAACTAAAACTGTGTCTAGATCAATGTCACAGCATGCCCACATTTACATAATAGATGCTGCTAAGAATAGGAGACCCCCTTCCTGAGCTGAATAAACAGTTACTAATAAAAAAGTCTCTTTTATCAAGATCCAGCATACTACGACTGAGAAGCAAAAACGAGCTAACACAGCTTAATAGGAAAAGAACTACTTTTTAAATTTTAATCAATATTTTTCACAGCCTTGTTTTGGTAAAACTTTTCTGCCTCAATTTTTCAAGTTCCATTAGAGGTATTTCTCAGTTGTTTTTTTTAAAAATATTTATTTATTTATTCTTGACACAGAGACAGACAGAGAGAGAGAGAGAGAGAGAGAGAGAGAGAGAGAGAGAGAGAGAGAGAGAGATACAGAGACAGAGAGAGAACTGAACTGGGGGAGCTCCCAGTACAGCATATGGTTTCGCTCGGGCCGGGGCCGGGATTCGATCCTCTGTCCCTGGCGTCCTCTGTCCCCGGTGCTGCAAAGTGAGCGCTTAACCCACTGAGCCATCCCAGCTTCCCCATTTTTTTCTTTAATATTTATTTATTTATTCTTGACACACAGAGAGAGAGATTTTTTTTTTAAATATATATTTTTTTATTTTTTTTATTTTTGACAGAGAGAGAGAGAGAGATACAGAGAGAGAGAGAGAGAGAGAACTGAACTGGGGGAGCTCCCAGTTCAGCATATGGTTCCGCACGGGCCGGGGCCGGGATTCGATCCTCGGTCCCCGGCGCTGCAAAGTGAGCGCCCAACCTACTGAGTCATCCCGGCTTCCCCTCAGTTGTTTTAGAAAAATTTTAAGTATGCTATATCTAAATGTTCTTTTACATATTCAATTTTTGTCCCTTGCTTCAAATAAACAATAAAAAGGCCTAGCACAATATATTTCCATACTGCTCTATTTCTTAATTTTATTTATAAAAGATATTGAATAGCCAATTGAGTTGAAAAATACAAACAGTTGAACCCAATACCTGTGCTGTGTAGATAATTATATATACAATTAAACCAAGAACAGAGCAACAAAGAATAGGAAGATATATTCGCCCTAATCCTCTCAATCTTAATCCTAGCCACTATCTGAACATCCCATACATCAAAACAACAAACACAGCACAGAAAATTTTCACTTAATAATTGGTCATTGATGTCCTGTAGTTTTATAGGCAAATACATGGATTAGAATTTTGTTCCACTCTTGAAACCATTTCAATTTTTAAGCCAACCCACAGAAATCTTCTCATGTTTAATACCAACAGAAAGTGAAATGTTTATTCACTCTTTATTTAGAAGCCCAAAAGTCCTTTCTCACATTTAAATGAATAAAATAGATTAGTGTCTAAAAATATTTATGAAAGAGTCAGTTCCTACCTCCATTATCTTTTAGGTGAAGTGCTATCTTGGTATCATCTGAAAGAGAAATTTAAAGTTGTTACAAAAGAAAAGAATTTAAAGGTGCATAAATCTTATGAGCATTAACTGTCTACCAATGCCTTAACTATAACATGAATAGATTTTGATATTTTACTGAGTTAATTTCTAGTTCAATGAGAGTAAGTCCTAACTTACATGATACAGTACTAAAATTTCTTATTGTGATTGTAAGATCAAGGCTTTAGTATAATATAATATGATTTTTAAGATCTGTGAGAAAAGTACATTGTATAATTTTAACTTAAAATGAATTTATTTTTAATTTTCTAAAATGCGTTATTACAATTAGACCTTATAGTTATGACCTTCTTTATTCATTTTAAAAATCAATATCGAGAAAATTCCAAACTAATTGGAATAGATTTGTCAACATTTACAAATTTAACTTCAAAAGTTACATGTTTAGTCATTGCTAATAAATATGCCCAACATCACATATGAAAAAATCTTGTCCTTAATGAACAAAATGTAGGATATTCTTTTTTATTTCAGTGGTTATAATTCATTTTAAAGGGTAGGACTCAGATTACCAAAGTATTTTCACAGGCTATACAACAACCCAAAATAATATGGATTAAAATAAAACATTGGTTTTAAAAGCAAACAAAATGTATTTAGCAGCTATCTTCCCCATCACTTTATCAATTTATTCCAGTTAACTTTTAATATCCAAGTAAATTCCAATTAAAAGCAAACATTTCAAGTTTAATTTCTTATTTAAATGGAAGTATAAGTTTATGATAGTCAACAAGAACATATTTTTTCCCCTCCCACAGCTAACTCTCAAGCCAACAAGTTTCACACTTCTCTTCAGTGGTACCATTCAGAATAGATGGTTAACACATTTTTGGCTAATATACTTCTTCCTCCAGTGAGTTGTGGTTACACATTCATTTTCTCTGTTTTTTTCCTATCCCTGGCAGAAGAAATGTTTGCCAAGGGCAATTTCTGTGACAGCACCCCTCTATTTTTTGTTTTTTTTATTGTTTTTGACACAGAGAGAGAGAGACAGAGACAGAGAGAGAACTGAACTGGGGGCACTCCCCAATTCAGCATATGGGTCCGCATGGGCCAGGGCTGGGACTCGATCCTTGGTCCTTGGCGCTGCAAAGTGAGCACTTAACCCACTGAACCATCCCGGATTCCCCGTCCCCTCTATTTTTTATTGACTGTATTCAGACAAATATTAGAACTGCATATGCATAAAATTATCTATTGTTCAGAATCCAAAACAAAAAACAGACATTTTATATGCATTTTGCCTTTCTATCCTGTGACTGAAATGTCGAATTCAGGTACTGCAAAGTTTAGCAATATGAAGAGATGTTTATCTTTCTTGTCTAGGGAAAACAAGTAGCCACTAGCAAAAACTAAGTGGTATTAAATGGCAATCTATGAAAAGAATCCCAGCACATACATTTTTATTTTGTAATAATTTTCTTTTCCCCGTTAGAAGTCCCTTGGAAATCCAGTTTGCTAAAGAACAACTTGTCCTCTCGAGAGGAAGCCCAGCCCTTGTCAACCCTGTGATGTTTCCCTCCATCAGGAAAAAAGCAAAACTATCTCTAGGGCACCTTCTGTGGGCAGGCTGGTGGGCAGATGGGATGTCGCTGCTCTTCTGGTGGTGGTCAAGACCCTGAAGTGTGTGGTGGCCACTCGTAAGGTCGTGGTGGTCTGAGAAGAACTTTCCACTGGCTCTGTGTTCTCACACATCTTCTCTTTGGACTAATAAGAGAAACAGATGGGAAAAAAGTTGAAGCGTGATCGTACACATACAGTTTTAAATGACATCAGAGAAGCTGGTCTGTAAAGTACAAAAGACTCTCAAATCAAGATGAGGAATTCATTGTTTTTGCACAGGACTATATTTATAGATTTTGCTCACTTACAAAGTATGTAAAATAGGCGTGAGAAATAAAAATTGGATGTAACAAAGCATTTCCCTTTTCATATTTCATTTGGATTTCATTGTTTTCTGCTGTTAACCTTTCATATTACGGTTTATCTTGCCCTACATTTTATATCAATATATTTGTATGAGACATGATGTCAAAATGGAAAAGTTCATACAAAGAGAAAAACGTGCATAAAGATAAGTTTCAAGACATGCATAGGGAGGAATACATTCTCTTCATATCTAACTGATAATGATAAATTCTATTCACAAAATTTTTGTTGTTCCATGCTGTTATTGTTTTAAAAATACCCCACCCTAAGTTGAATAGACACTTAAAATTTTGTTTGCCTTTATGAAATATTTGAAACCTGGCAGAGGGTTGAATGGCACACATGTAATTACTTAGCCTAGCTTTTCCCTAGCAAAGCTACACCGAGGACACCAGGAAAAGGCACATACTGTATTTTTTATTTATAGCCCATAAACATAAATCCCATAATTGCCACCAGTATCCATCTTCAACTTCCAAACTTTTATAATATGGAACTTGGTGTTTATTCCCACCTCTCTGCGCTTTAAAGAACTCCATTCTTCTGATGGGCCTTGAGTAGAAGATAACTATTCTGCACACAGATGGTATTCATCCCACATCTGAATTTATTATAATGTTATTTAAATACTTTCCTTAAACTCCTCTTGTCATTAGGGAAGTTCAATGCACCTTATTATTGGTTAAGAAGAATTCCTGCGATGGCTTCCTTTTTGCCAATTGGAAGTGACATAGGTTTAGTCTCTATTTTAACATCCCAAAGGCATGTTCAATTTCCTCAACTTCAGTTACTGCAACTTCTCAGCCCCAACAATCTCATTTTCTCCTTCTTGACTCTACTTTAGTTATCATTCCCATGCCCTGAACCTTACCTGCAATTGATGAATGTTTATGAACATTTCCCTAACTCACATTCAGTAATTCCACTTTAAGGAATACGTATTAGAGAAACGTCTGTGCCTATAATTCAAGAGACAAGCCTATGAAAGTTATGAAATAGAAAAAAATCTGGAAACAATGTGCATAAACAAAAGACTGAGTGAAGAAAAGGAGTCTAAGAATATAGGATATGGGGAGAAGTAGAACATAGAAAGGCAGGTTTGGTGGTTTTGCTCTCAAATTGTTTTATTACTTGCATCTCACGTACATAAAAGGTGCCTGGGACATCATGGTATATTCATGCCATAGATAATATAGCTATGAAAATGAACAAACCATCCGTGGCCATCACCATGGATAAGTGTGAATAACACCATTCTGAGCCTAAGTCCCAAATTCAGAATAGTTCTATTTATTTTAAGAGACAGAGAGGTAAGGATGCAATGGAGAAGAAGCAAAGAGCTAGCTCCCTAGTCAGCAACAATTGCAGTTCTTAAAATGGGTAGTGCAATCATCAATATTCATTTTTATTGTGTTTCAGAACTGCATTAATATTATAAAAATGTTAAAAAGATTTTTTAAAAGAAAAATATTAAAACACTTTCATCATTTTCATTTCCATTCAACCGGCCACCTAAGAATCCTTTCACCACCACCATTGTGATCACCACCACCCTTCCTGCTGTTTAGATCATCAGTATTGTTGGCCTAGGTTAGAGCTACAACTTATTAGCCTCTTGTATCATAATCCATTATTTACCCACAGTCAGGGTGATTCTTTAAAAAGTCATTTGGATCAAGTCATTCCTTAAATTAAAACTCTTAAGGTATTACAGCTTTCTCTTACTCAAGACAAAGACCAAACTCCTTCACCTTGTCACATTTTGGTCCCTGCTTATATCACCAATATGATCTCTCACCATTCCTCTTTTTAGAACTCCAATTATGCTTTAGGCATCATCTTAAATATCACCTTCTTAAGGAAACCTTCTCTTCTTCTATTTAGGAAGACTATGTACCTTTGCCCATGTCATTCCCTAAGGGCAGCCCTTTGGTCAGTGGTCTATCTACCCTGCTGTACACACTTCTTACACTTTTACATGATCGGTGCTTAGAACAGTATAGTAAATGCTCATATGTGAATTTGCACTTATTGAATAAACTCATCACACAACATCAGAATAAAAATTTAATCATTGTTTTAGGCATGGAAATTGGACTGGAGTTGGTGATCTTGGTTACTTACTTGTAAAGAAGAGAACTATTTACTAAAAGGGAATATTGAATACTACAGAATGTGCTAGATTCTGAGCTCCTTGGGAGTAGAGGGTAATATTTTTTTTAGTCTTTGTAATTTTAGTGCCTAGCACAGGCCAGAGAACATAGCAAATTCCCCCCATATATTTAGGACTTAAACTAGGATGGATTCTTCTCTGTCTCCTATGGTTCATGGTGGGCCCACACTGAAGCAAGAAAATTAAGATGTCTGAATTATACCCCTGATATTTATGCAAATGTACATATTCAGTTTAAACATTTTTAGTTGAAGTAACTGTGATTACATGAAAGAAACATCAACCTAAAAGCACAACTATGACTATCATTACATTTTCTTTTCAAACTATATTGTTCAGTAAGTGAAGTGAAATAGGTTAGTATGCTCGTATATCACTGTAATCACCCAAATGAATGTCAAAGAGTGATTAAAGTTCAAGAGTATTCCAAAAGCTGTATTTTTCAAGATATTTCTGAGACATCATCAATAAAAACAATTTTAAAAAAGAATCTAGTAACTACGGGTCACTTAATCATTTGTAAAATAGCACTTTGACACAATTTGCTTTACTGAATGAGAAAAACTATATAATTGTTCATGGTTTTGCTTCATACCCTAAAATCAACAAATGGAGAAGAAACAAATACTTTTCTTTGTAAACTTTGCAGAATATCTTTATGGACCCTGAAATGACAGTATAAATGCTAGGTTAAAATTGCCTCTGCAATTCTATACACTTGTTTGAGTCACTACATTGCATCGTTGTCTCTATCATGTTTGCTTGGGAGTTACTGTTTCTGTGTGATATCACTTCCATCTTATAAAATGACAATTTGCTGCAATCTGTCTTTTCCTCTACACTACCATTTTTGGGTTTTTTTTTTTTGTAATTTGAGTGAAAATGATGAAAAAATGGCTTCCTAGATCCTAGAAAAGCAGCAAGTGTTTAAGATAACTACACTTTGTTCACAGAGATTCAAATTCTGATTTTACTATTCCACAGCCACATACCCAGCTCTGGGTACCCTCATTCTCTGCCTCCCCACCAACTCCCTTTACCCCTCCTTCATCTCCACTTGGTATTTTGGGGACAAAAACAGTTCCTACTTCATAGGGTGGGTATGAGAATAAATCGAGAAAAGACATACAAAGACTGAAACCCAAAGTCTGGCACATATTAGAAACTCAGAAACTGCTGGCTACTTTTATGAAATTAGATACCACTTTCATTAAGTAGTAGCAGCTATCCCTGACAGCTTGGTCCCCTGAACCTTGTCATAAAGCACATGTGTACCTCTTCAGGGCATCCACTGTCCACCCAGTCCTGTCGATGGCGATCAAATCCACTGGAACATCTTCGGAGAAGAGAGTGTAGGATTGCAGAGTGAGCGGCAAAAAATAAAAGAAAAAGATTGGTCAGTGGTGAATTCTCAAAGTGTCAGTTTAGCACAACGTATAAGCTTTGTTGTACAGAACTGTTAACTGGAGCAGCAATAAAGTATTTACAGTGTTCTGTTTAACAACTCACTCCTACGCAGTCTCGCAATTAGGACCAAACACAGAAACAAATGGCTCCACTGAGTCCCATTTCAAAGGGCTGGACACCTGGATCCTACCCCAAGGTAAGATCAACCGCTATTCTCTGAAGTTGGTTGTCCTCATTTTTTATTTTCATCCAAACAAATGGATACAGACAAATATTTTGCAGGTACTATTTTTTTTTTCAGAATTTCAGATCTTTTTATTTGTGTCTCTTAAAATTTCAAGTTTAAGAGTCACCGTCACACAAACTACTATGGGGACAGGGAGATAACCTCTATGCCCTATCAATATCCGGCCAGATAAAAGTGTCTTCGTACCTCTCCAGTCTTAGGCTATGCAAAGTAGTTTATGCTAACAATATCATTTATGGTGAATGCTTTATTCTCCTGGAGAGCTGGGACATGCTATATCAGTTTGGTTCCTGTGAGGAATGGTTAGTCACGGAGCATTTCATACCTATGTGGCTGATCCGCAATAAAAACCCTGGGCACGAATGCTTGGACCAGTTTCCTTGGGTGGCAGTACATGCTGTGGGTTTTCAGATTGTTGAGGGCGAGTAAGTGTTGTCTGTTCGACTTCACTGGGAGAGGACAGCTGGAAGCTTGTCTCTCCTGAACTCTGTCCTACGTACCTTTCATCTTTGCTAATTATAATCTGCATCCTTTTGCTGTAGTAAATGGCCACCTTGGGTTTAACAGCTTTTCTGAGTTCTGAGAGGCCTTCTAGTGAATCAACGTGAGTGTATTCTTGGGGATCCCTAAGAACACTATGTTTAGGTCAGATCTAAAAGGTCTAATTTAGCAAGCACTGAGTTAATAAGTTCTTGTTGATTCTCTCTTCCTTGACTGGAATAATTTTCTGCCATCCTTATTTATCGAGTCCATTCATTTTTCAAGACTTAGAAACTACTTTCCAGAGTCCATTCTAATAAAGCTTTATAATTGCTATTAATTTTACTATTTAACTTTTCTCCTTTATATAAAATTTCATGTGCTTATGCCTTATTTACCAAACTTGATTGTGAACATTTTAAAATTAGGGCCAGTGTCCTAATATGAGCATACCTTGTATGTCTGACACAGAATTTTTTATTCATATGAGAAACTAAAAATATTTTTTGCCAGTCTACTAAAATTAGAGATTTAGATTGCCCTGAATGTTAATATTTAAGTATGCATTTACATATAATCTATATAAACTCCTATTAATAAATGTTAATCTAAAAATATTTAAATACATATTTTTTAATAAACGGAGGCTGTTCAACTTTTTTTTAAAGATTTATTTTTATTGTTTTTTGACAGAGAGGAACAGCCAGAGAGAGACAGAGAGAAGGGGGAGGGCCCAGAGCAGTCTCCATTAGTTTTCCATATAGTTTCACTCCACAGGTGGGTGTGGGGCTGCGCAGGGCAGGAACTGAGTCGGGAGCCTCCGGCATAGGCCCCAGCAAGAACTGAACTGGGGGCACACCCCAGTTCAGCATATGAGGATTCGATCCTCAGGCTCCGGGGCTGCAAAGAGAGCGCTTAACATGCTGAGCCATTCCAGTTTCCCCTCAACTTTTGTCTTATATTTTCTCATAGGACTTACAACGCTGCTTCACCCCACTCCCCACTTGCTTTGCAGTGGGTCCACATGATGACCTTTTCTAAGAATCTTTGCCAGGGATTAGGTACTATGGCATGAATGACCATAATTTAATTCAAGTGGAATGTGAAAACAACTCTATTGTCAACAAAAAAGAACATATCTATCTTTCTGCCCAGACATGATTCATTAGAGCTCAGCTCATTTATGCCTACCATCTGTGTTGAACAAGCTTACGTGTGGAATAAACATCAGTGCGTGCTAACTTTGAGAATACCCAGTTGGTCAAACCCACCTCTGCTTACCCCAAGAGAAACTGACACTTAGAGTCTATTTAATTCCACATGAGTTAAGGGGTTATTCCCTCTTCTTCTTTTTTCCTTTCAAGTTTGTTTAAATGTTAAAAAATGTACATACTGACATTCTCTTTTGCAAGATGGGGATATAGCAATTTTCTACAATAACAATATTTTGGGGGCAACCTGACCACAAATAATTAAATGGAAGAGATCATTTTTAAAGTGCAGTTTATCCTCACTTTCTCTATTGCAGATGCATTCAAAGCCAGTGGACAATAACAACCTTTATCTTCTATTAACAAGATAACAGCAACTCTTAAATTTATGGGTCAAATAAAATTTTATTTTAAGTAATTGGTCCTTTAAATGGTTAAATCAATCCAAGGGAGAAGTACAGAAACACTGCACTGTGCTTGATTTATTAAATGATCGCCTAGTTATAGTGTGTGAAATTAAGTTCTACTGAAAATATGTGATTCAATTAAGTAATTCATTTATTCCCAATTGATTCCCTATTAATAGATCTTCAGTTTACTAATTGCTAGGGTAGGAAAAACGGAGAATGGCTCACACAAATAAGATTTGGTTTGAAAAGCTCATGCATCTCTGTAGCATATAGTGCCTTAAAAAATTAATAAAACTGGATGCTGCTCTTTTAGCATTTTTTATAACCTACTTATCTAAAAAGCACCTGGAGGCAATTATAAACAAAAGGGGGTGTGTGGGGGCAGGTGCAAATCATTATGAAAAATCACCTTTATTTTATTTCCAAATTCAAAATAAATCAAATATCACTTTTGAGAATAACTTCCTCTTCTACTGAGCTGCTATTCTGTTTGCTTATTCGTTTGTTTTCTGACACACAATGACATGAACCATGCCATACTCCAGGATACTGATTTCCCCACGTTTACCAGTGTTAGCAGAGTCTCTTCTACACTGTAATCAGATAATATTCTTGTTAAGATGCAAATTGTTCGGTCTGGCCCTATTAAGTCTCTCGCAACTTGGGTCCAGCAATTTTCACTGGAAACAAGCACCTCAGGGGATTCTGACGACAGTGACATCTAAAAACCTCTGACTTCCTGTCCGTGGGGTAGGGTCCCTTCCATCCCTGCTGCCCACTGGCTAAAACTTCTTCTCAGGTCCCTCAGTGCCCCTCCCAGAATGTGCTGTATGGGGAAGCTGGGATAGCTCAGCGGGTAAAGCGCTCGCTTTGAAGCCCTGAGGACCGAGGATCAAATCACAGCCCCGCCCCATGAGGACCCACATGCTGAGCTGGGGTGTGCCCCCCAGTTCAGTTCTTGCAGGGACCTATGTGGGAGGCTCCCGGCCCAGTTCTTGCCCTGCGCAGCCTTGTGCCCACCTGTGGAGTGAAACTATATGGAAAACTAATGTCAACTGTGGAGACTGCTCTGGGCTCTCCCCCTTCTCTCTGTCTCGCTCTGTCTCTGTTTCTCTCTGTCAAAAGTCAATAAAATAAATCTTAAAAAAAAAAATAATAATAATGTGCTGTATGCTTTCACATCTTTGCCTTTGAACTTGCTACAACTTGTGTCTGGAATACCTTTCCTGTCTCTAATTAGTGAAGCTATTGTAATTGAATCCAAGCCTATTTCGTCTAAGATGCACCTACTTTCTTTTCACCTAGAAGAGTTAGGAATTCTTTCTCAGTGCCCCCCCACCCCCAATCAAGTGCTAGTATCCACTATCCCACTACAATTGCTTGGGTTTGAGCTTATTTTGTAAGACTTGCGTGGGGATCATGGTTCAAAGGAAGGGTTTGTGGACAAACTGAACATTTTGGCTCGGGCACCAAAAAGGTATGTAATTTTAAGCAAGTTATTTTTCCTATCTAAGCTTGTTTTCTTGTCTTTAAAACGAGGTAAGAGGGTTATATAAGGATTAAAATTAGAGCTTGGTACATAGTCAACATTTAGTAAATATCCGGTGTTTTTAATACTTAAATAATGACTGTGTACTATGCACAAGGTGGACATATGTTGATGAATGAATCAGTGAGATTTTTATTTTATAGATAGCATTTGGGAAACTGTTTAGAAACTAATTCTGTCTACCCTATTAATGTGAAATGTCCTTAATCATCAGACTTGGGAATTTTTATTATAGAATCTTAGGAGAGAAAAATCTAAGTTGCTCTCAAACATGAGCCAAATCTTTATTCAGTATTTATAAATAAGGCAAAGATTATGTGTTTTGTAAATATTTCTCCAAACCTGATTTAAATAGTGTGAATTCCTAACTACGAGAGGTTTCCAATGGTTACATTTCAAAGTTATTCCCTTCTTGTCACAATTACCTAATTCTAGAACAAATGGATAACGATCTATACCTCGAATGAACTGTACTATTTTCCACTCAATTTCAATGGGTTATTCATTTCAAAGTCCATAGCAACCATGTTACGTAAAGCCCATTAAATAAGGCAGCCTAGAAAACAAACAATATTTTCCCAGCTTGTAGCATCTATGCAGTCAAGAGATTAAAGTATAAATCTCATCAAATCTATAACATATCAGTTTTGTGAAGGAGTTTCAGAAATGACTTACTTTACAAGGGTAAAGTATAGAGGTGAAGAATATAGAACAGCTGTTAAAATATACACATAAGCAATACATAAGGATTAAAAGTGAAGCGTGTCGTAATGCACAACTGAACATGTGTCATTTCAACAGTGAGAACGAACAGCTACAGAAGAGAACTCAGGAAAGAAGCTTCACAGAATCTTAAGACCCAGTTATCAATTAGTTTTTAGATCAGGCATAAGATAATATTTTCTGCCAAGGAACAGATAAGATTTTAGGCTCTGAAGGCTTTACACTTTCTGTCCTAAATTGTCACCTGTTACTGTAGCTTAAAAGTGGCCACATACAAAAGCATAAAAAAATGGGCGTGGCTGTGCTCCGATAGAACTGTATTTACAAAAACAAAAAGTGGGTCAAATTCAGGCCACCTGAGGCCATTTGCTGACCTGTGCTCTAGACTGTTATCTAAAAATAAAGGTCTGTAAAATTCTGAAGACTTTAGGACAAATACCTCATTAAGGTGTCTGTTGATTTAAATGGCCCTTGTAGCCTTAAGTGTTTTTATCAAATTGTGCTATCTTAATGGAAAAATCAATTGTACATTTAGTAATTTTTCTTGCTACAGTCTGCAAAAGTGTGAAAAAAGATCTTTTAGCATCAAAGAAATGGGAATGGAAAGATGATTTTCACAAAAGCAGAGCGTTTTATATGGGAAATAAGTACAATGAAAAACAGCTGAAATTGTAACTAAGCACATATGAGAACTGTCTGGAAAAAATCCAGCCATTATCAATATAATGAGAACAGTTACATGGCTGGATACTTTCTGGACAGCTCTCGTATCTCATCACAAGGTAAAATAGATATTAGGTAGTATGAAGCTGTAAGATGTGGAAAAATCATTTTGTTTTGAAATACTGAAAAATTTTAATTGGAATGGTAGGTCAGAACATTTAAATTTTCATTATAATCATTATTCTCAACAAAAAATTAGTAAAAAATCATAGTTTGTTTCCTGTACGGGGAATGCTTATTGTTGCTAATAGCAGGCCTGAGGCATGTGATAAGTGATTTCACTTCTAAAAACATTTCTCCTAAAATCAAGAAACTTGAGCTTACAGTTTTTCAGAATCTTCATGACTGAACCATGATGAATCTATAATAGAAATGTATTACAGGGGCAATATTGTAGGATAAAGTATAAAATTTTATATTGTTAAAATATACAAAAATATGCATATTACATATGCACAATATGTTTTATTTTAACAAAAGCACTTGATGTTACTTGTAGCTCAGAATCATAATCCAATGCTGGTAAGAATAGTTATCTGCAGAATGTGGAAACTTTGCTTTGGAGATGACTTTCAGATGGTAAATGGTCCGTATCACCTCATATCTGATATCTAGAACCTTGTCATTTACACACGTGGTATCTTGCAGAGTTGCAGGTTTTATAAAATAAAAGTGTAAACTTTCTTCTAGATTTCTAAAACCTGGAGTAGCCTTAATATGTGATTAAAAGCATCACAACACCAGTTCTTTTAGCTCATTAAAAAAATTCACATTTTGTTCCTCTTTCCTCCTAAGTTTATTGGTAAAAATGATATTTTGTTACCTTTTTGGCTTTTGTTGTCCCTATCTTTCACTACAAAATATTTTTAATAAGGAAAATATTTTTGCAACTGGCTTTTCATGTTGAAGTTCTTTTTTCCTATGAATGTCACCTCCTGATGTCTAGTTTGTTTTCAATTTTGGGATGTGCAGGGTAAGAAAGATTCGATGCTGTGAGTGAAGCTATAACAGAAAGGCTTACGTGAAAAAAGTGAATCTTCTCAGAAATTATTCTGATTAAAAGCTACTGCCAACATCGGCAAAATAGTTTCATTTGTCATTGTCAATGGTTTAAGGGAATGAAGGACCTAATTCTGCTTTTAAATAAAAGTAAACCACACTGTGCCTTGAAATTGTGGTGCATAAATACAAAGTCAATGATACACTGGAGAATCATTAAACAAGTATCAGAGCAAAGTAATCAGAAATACCACGGAGCTGTCCAACATGTCTTAATCAGGGAGATGCCAGTCTACCCAGCTTATTAGATAATTGGGTTTTTATTTTATACCTACATTAAAAACAATTCCTTTAAATGCTACTTAGAAGGGGCAAGAGATTGAAATATTCACTCATCTGGAAATAGTTCAAAGTTATTTGACTCAAAAGAGTTGAACTGAGTTGCTTGTAATACTAATCTCACAGTAAAATTTAATTTTTATCTTTGCTCTCCATCTAAATTTAAATGCTGCTCATGAATATAGAAATATGCTGGCTAAGGAAATTTTAAATGATGCAAATTTGGCTGTGTATTGATTTGTATAATCTTTCATTATAGAGCACTGTATGTTCTTTATTTTTACAAGTTTAAGCCCTTTGAGCATTGTGTTTAATTTTTTCTTTTTCCAAACCAGTAGTGGCTGAAATAGTTAAAGCTGAGTTTCTCAAAGACTTCTACCTTTGTGGCTATTTCACCTATAAGAAGAGAATGTGAAAGTATTAGCAATGGCAGGTATGCAATTTCAGAAATCTTCAATTCTGTCAACAGATTACACCAATATAGTCTTTCAAACTTCTTAAAATAAACCATAGTAAGAACTATTGGTAGCATCATGTATTTAGACACCTACATGTCTGGTATGTGTGTTTGTGTGTATATATTGAAACTAAATATTTGTTGCGATGCTTTTTTCTCTTCCCTTTTCTTTTTTGAAAGATTCACATAAAGCAGCAGTCCCCAACCTTTTTGACACCAGGGACCAAGAATGTGGATGACAATTTTTCCACAGACCAGGGGTAGGGATGAGGGAGATGGTTTCAGGATAGATAATTCAGGCACACTACATTTATTGTGCACTTTATTTCTATTATTATTACAGTGCAATATATAATGAAATCATTATACAGCTCACCCTAGTGCAGAATCAGCGGGAGCCCTGACCTTGGGTTTCGATATGCGTCTGCAAGCAATTGATGTATGATGGTCTCTGTGCAGCCAAACCTCTCTGCTCATGTGAATCTGTATTTGCAGCGGTTCCCCAGTGCTAACGTCACCGCCTCAGCTCCACCTCAGATCATCAGGCATTAGACTCTCATACGGAGCACACACCTAAATCCCCTGAACGCGCAGTTCACAACAGGGTTTGAGCTGCTATGAGAATCTAATGCTGCCACTGATCTGACAGGAGGCGGAGCTCAGGTGGTCATGCAAGTGACGGGGAGCAGCTGTAACTACAGATGAAGCTTCACTTGCCTGTCTGCTGCTCACCTCCTGTTGTGCAGCCCACTTTCTAATAGACCACAGACCAGTACTGGTCCACAGCCCTGGGGGTTGGGGACCCCTGATATAAAGCACAGAGATATCTTATTCCTTTCCATTTCATTATTTGTTTTAAAGATTTATTTTTATTGGTTTTTGACACAGAGAGAGACAGACAGAGACAGTGAGAAGGGGGAGGGCCCAGAGCAGTCTCCATAGTTGACATTAATTTTCCATATAGTTTCACTCCACAGGTGGGCACAAGGCTGTGCAGGGCAGGAACTGGGCCGGGAGCCTCCCACATAGGTCCCGGCAAGAACTGAACTGGGGGCACACCCCAGTTCAGCATGTGGGTCTGCATGGGCCAGACCCGGGATTTGATCCTTGGGCTCTGGGGCTGCAAAGCGAGTGTTTAACCCGGTGAGCCATCCCAGCTCTCCCACCCCCCATTTCATTATTAAAAAGTTCGTATGTTGGTTGCAACCCACTGAGCAATTGACAGCCATACCCTTTTGAATGTCAACCCTGAGTTTGAATAATACTATCCCAACAAACAGTTTGACATTTTAATCATAATTATGCTTTATAAGTAGTATTTTCTGGTTTTTAAGATAATTTTAATAGAAAATTACAGAAAAGTATAAACAGAGAAATTAAAGTACATGTTATTTCAATGCTAAGATACTGTTAGTTTAATTTCCTATCCACTCTTTATTTAATGTATACTGGCTTGTACCTATGTATTAGCTTAATTGAAATAATATGTGGTAACATATTCCACAGTCAATATTATAGTCTGGGCTATATTTTTACATGTCCATAAATATCCCTTGAAAGTTAATTTTAATAGCAGCAAAATTTGCATCCTATAACTTTATAAAAATTTAGTTAACCTATATATGAACATGTACATGTCATTTTGACCCTTGTAAAAATACACACAATCATCCTTTTTGCAATTTGATGAATTAAAAATAATTTACCATGTTTTAATAAGCATTTCTTCTAATACGGGTGAGGACAAACTTTTAAAACATGTTTATTGACTATATGTGTTTATTTTTGAACTATATACTCATTTATTTTCCCCATTTTATTCGATTGGGCTATTATTTTTTAATAAGAATTCTATGAACTAAGAGCATTAAATCTCTGTTAAATAGATCATCTGTCTGTAAGTTGCCATTCAATTCTAAATAACTCTGAACTTTTTTGCCATCTAGCTGTTTGTATTATTATTCAACCTTTTCTTTCAAGATTTCTTTCTTTGCTTTTTTTATTTTTTCCTCAAAAAGGCCTCTAGTACCATGGTATTAAGTAAATATTTGCCATTGTCTTTCTTAGCCTATTATTTCATTTTTTTGCTTTTGGCTCTCAAATCTATTCTAAACTTATTTTGGCATATGGTGTAAAGTAAGAAGCAAATCTAAAGAGAAAACTTTATTCAAATATAGAGATAAGAGTCACAGAATCATTTGTCAAAAAAAAAAAAAGATCTTTACTCATTTTGGGGAACTGCATGTTTTTATCACATAATAAATCCATATGCTGAGGCTTATTTCTGAAATTGTATACTCGTGTTCCTTCTTGTACAATTTCTATAATAATTTCATTATTATAGTTTTATATTATAACTTAATACTGAGTAGGTTAAGTCTTCCATTATTGATCTTATCTTTAAATTCTTCTTGATTCTCACTCATTTATTGTTTTCTGTGATTTTTATAATTACATTTTTTATTGTTTAATTTATTAGGGTAATAAAAAAATATATTAGGATGACATTGGTTAGAAAAATTACATTTTGATGTCGTAAATAATAATCCTATTATGAATTTGATAAATTGATGTAGAAATAATTGACATTTTAAAACCTTGTGGTTTTCCATTTGTTAAAATGTTTTTTCAAGTGTTTTTTTAATTGTCTCATCAAACTTTCACTGTTTTTCTTATACAGGGCACGCACATTATTAAGTTTGTTAGCAACTATTTTATTAATATCTACTTTTGCTATTGTTAAGGAGTCTTAATGACTATATTTTCTACATGCTTATATTTGACCATTTGTAAAGCTATTGATTAGTGTGTAGTCATTTTTGGTGTGTAGTTATTAGTGTGTAATTGGACTCTTTATTTACACATAATGTTTCTTCTCCTTTCCAATAGTTATGTCTCTTATTTATATTTTTCTCTGTGGATTAATCAGAATTCTTTTACATAATAATGGTAATCACATCCCTGCATTCTCTGAGGCCTAATTGTTCAGTACATTTCTTCTATTTTATGAATTAATATTTATTATTGTGTTACTATGTATCCTTTTGCCTCAGTCTGCTACCATTTTTACTTAGGGAAAAAAATGTATTTTATCAAATATTTTTTTCTACCTATCAAGATGACCAAATGACCATCAATATTAATCCTATAAATAGTATTAGTAAATTTCTTTAGACTAGACATGTTTGTATTCATTGAATAAATTTATTATTTAGGTGTGTTAAAATTATTTTAAATGTGTTGAATTTGATTCTTAACTCTTGGGGTCTTAAAATTCTATACTCACAAATTTCTAACATCATACAGGGGCTGTCTGGGAAAAAAATCCATCCACAAATGTCTCTATTTTTTTATATTAAATGGCTGGATATTTTCCCAATAGCCTTTGCATATAATGATGAAAGACTAAATACTTTCCTCTTAAGATCAGAAACAAGACAAAAATGGCTACTCCTATTACCTCTGTTAACATTATACTGTACTGTTTGAAGATGCAAATAGAAGATAAAAGCCAAGAAAGTGAAGCTTTGGGAGAACAGTCAAATTATTTATTGCTTCCTTTTGTCTTATATGAGCGTAAAGTAAAAATAAGAAGCCAACCCATAGTTCAATTAAGTGGCAAAAACAAGACAGTCATATCAGGCTATAGAATTATTGAACAGCTGAGCCTCAAAACAACCCTCATTGCAGATACAAAGTAATATTCATTATTATTTTGGAAAGTTGAAAAGCTGATAATTTAAGTACCATGACAAAGCTGTAACTGAAAGAATATCTTAGGGTTAAATGTTCAGAGTAATTGGGTAAACTTTTTGAGTAGTGTACCAATTGTAGGCTATTGAAAAGATAAAAGTTGTAGGTCTTCCTCTTTATAAAACACTGAGATTAGTATATATTACTAAAGTAAAGCACACATCCATAGTTATAGAGAAATCTTGTGATAATAATAAGCTTAAGAAATGATCAGCTTTAAGATTTCCAGAGGGTTGCCATTGGGTGTTAGTTGAGATGGAAATTCAAACAACAGCAGTAACAAAGACTTAACATTTTCATTGACACCTTTTGCTTTCCCCAAACTCCTTTTCAAATCATGTCCCTCTAATTTCTCACATATGTAGTTTCTTCTCTTTCTGTTTCATTGAAGCCCTTTCACCATTCTGTTTCATCACATCTTCACTGAGACCTAAAATCCAAGCTTTGCTCCCAGAGAAGTGTCCCCTGATAGACAATTGTCCTACTCCCCAGTGCAAGCTTCAGTCAGGTTACAGCACCCAGCTTAAAGACAGAGCATGTGTTATCTAATAAAAGTCATATAGTCAGACTATCTAGTCTTCAGTTTACCAATGGCTGTTAACATTTAAAATCGAACATGTTATCCTAACACTATAAAGAACAAATTTCTTTACTGAATGATCTTAAATTTGGCTTTTGGCAACTAGCCAGAGTCCAGTTGAAAACATGTTTTAACAATTTTACTCCCTATTTATGAAAGATTTTCAACTCTTTTAGAAATCCCACACTTTTCAAAGAAGATAAGTGATAATATGAGGCTGAGGTAAGGTAACTGAGCAGGAACATGATTACAGTTAAACAGTTTTATTTTGTTTCTTCAAATTATACATACATAAATAAGATGTTGCATATTTTTTATTTTAGAAAAGGAGGATTATTTTTATTGATAATTATTTCTCTGAAGAAAATTAGTCATTTTTGTGGCTTTTAGAATATATGTTTATAAAGTGACTAATTAAAGAAAAAAAACAATGCTATTTCATACCACTTAATTATTCATGCATACTAGTACATTTTGCAGAATTTAGGGGCACAGTACATTGTATCACATCAGAAAACAAAATTCCACCTTGCCACACTTGACTCCCTCTCCTAATTCAGGCACTAAGAGCAATGGGATCTCTAGCCTTAAATTAATAATTAATACCTTGAATAACAAATTTTCAACATGTTACTGGGGGTAATGCCCGCCCAAATGGTCTCACTTAATGTGGGTATAATGAAAAAAAAAAAAAAAAAAAAAAGAGAGAAGGAAGCAGATGTTCCAATAGGGTTCAAGAATGTAATATATAACACGTGTTCAATAACTGTCTGTTGTATAATTCTCACTCCAGCCTGACAATATTCCTCCCAATTATCCCCATTTAACTACTGCAAAAACTTGAGGCCATCTTATTTAGTGGAAAGAGCATAAACTTTAGAATTGCCCACATCAAATTCGGTTCAGTTCTTGACTCTGCCATAGATTGTGATCCATGGCAAATTATAACTGAAGATTAGTGGGCGGGATCTATGGCGTTATGATTAGAAGAAATTCAGCTTCCGTAAAATAAAGATTGTAAAACCTACTTCTGCTGAGTTTCGGTGAGAAATAAATAGGATAATATAGATAAAGCACTCTTTTGGTGATTGACATAGTAAGTGCTCAATAAATGTAAGTTATTTCATATAGACTTTTCACCATCCACAGTATCCAGCACAGGTTGAAAAACTGCTTATTGAAAACAAAAGACATTAAAACATGATATATAACTGACAGTCTATATTCTCCAAGTCCTGACCCAGCTTCTTGCATCACAAAAGTTAAGGGTTATAACACAAAAAGAAGAAATCTTCACTTTGATGAATATATTCTTTCAGAATCTAAGAAAGAATTCCATGCCAATCATTCAACTTTGCTCTCTTGGTAGAACACAAATGAGAGCTGAGTCTTCCAGAAAAAGAAAAAGAGGAAAAAAAAAAAAGAAGAAAAAGATTTTTCCTTATAGCCATGGGCCATTGAAACAGTCACAAATAAAACTGGAAGTTTCAGGATTTCAATGTTTCACACCCTGTCTTAAAACGTCTTGACTTCATACTAAATGTTATGCTTCAACGACACCGTCAAATGCATAAAAGTGGACAGATACAGCAGGAGTTTTACTTTGTTACTGGTTCAGAACATAAAGTGTTGGGGGTTGAGGTGTGCTGAGACTCTGTGACATGCTACCCTTTTAGCAGCATTTTATTCCATGGTGCTCAGATTACAGCTCCTGGCCTTTCTGAATGATCTGTCTTCCTCTGTTTCAATGATGCATGAATCAACTCACCGCTGTCTGCCAAGATATTATAACAAAGTTGGGCTCTGGCAAGAAAAAAGAAATCCCTTTAAAACGAAAGGCTTGTCTCATAAAAGGAAGGTCATTATCCTAATTTATTTATTTTACTCTAAAATTTTCAGAATCTTATTTGGAATGTTGAGATTACAGAGAAATGGATTAAGATGGTATTTTTAGTTTCTCAGAGAACCTGTAACTTAAAATTTTCTCCACTCTCGTTGTGACCCATCAGCATTTAGGAAAGGACTTTAAGGGAATACAAACGACCATTACATTTGAAGCCATCTCTTCAGGAAGAGTAACTGACAGCACGTTCCAGACTAATACATGTCCCTGTTTCTGTCTCTCATTGCTTAAGAGACAAAGTGTTTCTAATCACAGTGGATTTGGGTCCCTGTAAATGGTCTGCACAAAGAATGGGTGGATTAAGAAGAATGTTAAGATTTTGGGGGAAGCTGGGATGGCTCAGTGGGTTGAGTGCTCGTCTTGCAGCTCCAGGGTCCGAGGATTGAATCCCGGCCCGGCCTGTGTGGACCCATATGCTGAACTGGGGTGAGTCCCCAGCTTGGTTCTCACCAGGGCAAGCTCCATGTGGGAGGTCCCTGCCCTGCAAAACCCTGCACCCACCTGTGGAATGAAACGATGTAGAAATCCAGTGACAGTGCAACTATGGAGACTGCTCTGGGCCCTCCCCCTTTTTTCTCCCTGTCAAAAACAGTAAAAATAAATCTTAAAAAAAAAAAAAAGATTGGATTTTTAAACTAGGAAAGCTGCATTAATCACAAGGATTCACGCCCTGTCCAGAGTCCACGGTTTGGTTTTGCAAAGGACCTCCCTGAACACCCCAGTGGGGAGGGAGGAAGTGGGAACCTCCCACCACAGACGTTACTCAAGAAGATCTCATTTTATCTCCTTTGTATTTGCAGTGTCATTGCTGAAAAATGTTTCTCCTGTTTAGGAAGAAAACAGTTTGAAAACCATCTTATTAAATCATTTGTACGCCTCACTTGATTAATTAATCTAGGCTTGTTATCATTACATTTTACAATGTAATTAAACCTTTCAGCTCATCTAAAATAGGGTAACAAACAGGAACAGAGAACTCCCAAGAAGATAAGCAACTTTCTCTTCTCCTTGTATCCCCAGAAGATGCAATTTAAGGCATTATAAATGTCAGTGGATCTTATAATGACCAGAAGAATGCTGGCACTTAACACATATCTGCTTAATAATTTTTTTCTAATGAGCCTCTGTATCTTTCGAGAGATATTTGTGAGATAACTTTCCTAAGATCCAGGTTAAATTAGCGTATCTTTTTATATATATGTGACGGTCCATATTTACTTAAATTCATCATCAAATTTGAAAACCATCATTGTTCTATCTTATCAGTTTATTTTGATCAAAGAACTAGTGTTTCTCCATTTACATCTTTGGCTCATGCTAAAGTTAGTTTTATCTTTTAGCAGCTCAAGAGTGATTATTCCAAGGAGAAGCAAATTAATTTTGGTGGAAATACTTCCAAGACTTCTAGAATTTGCTGCAATGTTATACAAGATGATTTTCTTATTATTTAAAAAGGGCATGCATGAGAATTTTGAAATATATATATTTGAGTTCAGTTTGACTCTTGAAGTCTATGTTGGAATATCAATACTTAAAAATAGTATGTATAATTTGTATATATAAAATTTGGTTTCTTTTTAAATTCTTGTTATTCTCTCTGTTATAAATCTGTGAGTTCACCTGGAAGGGTCTATTTCTAAGATTGCACTGGGCCCAGGTCCATAAGCAGATAACCAATAGTGTACTAGTAAACTCATTCCACTTAAGGAATGATTCCGGACATAAAACTGTGTTCCACTTCCTTATTTCTTCACTTTATCCTACATCA
>PVKE010019929.1:0-27963 GCA_004027555.1 Craseonycteris thonglongyai | reverse complement strand
GAGTCTACTGTATTGGCAGTTGACTTCCTGCTTTTCGATAATTGTCTTCTAGAGTGAATAGTCACTACTTTAAATGTAACCACTACCCTTTTATTATAATACCACATTTAAAAATAGGAGCAGCATTATGGTGATACCTGAACATCCGTACCTTTTCTGTTGCTGATCAGTATGTGATTCTGTGGCTGAGATTAGATGACCTGCTGGTACTTTGGCCTTGCAAATGGGCGAGGCCATCACCATCACATGACTGTCCAGCTTCTTCACCCGATCTGGGCTGCCACCCGCTGTCCCATGGTCCCGCCCCCTCCGGGTTCACTGTGGTCTTGATTTCACCTCCTGTCTGGAACACCTTATCGTCTCTTCAATCTGGCCTTGCCCTGTCTCTGACCAGATTAAAGACTAGGAGCCCAAGAAAACTTTTCCTTTATTACACCACAAACCCTTTGGACAATGGGTTTATAGCGTACAGACTTCCTTATATATGTCAAAAATGGCTTTTTCTGCATTATATTAAAAAAGGAAGAGTCTACCCCCCCATATTTAAGGTTCCAGTTTATCCCAGTATACTCTGTTCGTCCTCTCTCTTCGCTTTAGCAGTTCTTTAGCATCAGAACAGTCAAGTATCAGAATATTCATATCCATTTCGAAGAAAAATCCAACCCTTGTCAATATAATGAGAATGGTTACATGGCTGGATACTTTCCGGACAGCCCTCTTGTATATATGAATATATACATATATTCCCGTTACCTTTCTATGTCAGTGGCCATGAAATCTTAAATAAGGGAAATTCTGTGGCTGCCCCTGTGAAGTTGACCATGCTTATTGGCCAAGATAAAATGAGTTGTAAATAGGAAATTGTATGGAGAGTCACTAGTCACGAGCCAGGAGAAAGGAAATTATGATTACATTTCGGCTACAGGTGTGTCTCAAACCCAACTGAGGGAAAGGGTTCGGTTGATCAAATGATATGCTAATAAACGGTCGGCAGAGTTTGAGGTCAGCGACACTACTTTCCAAACTAATTAGATGGAAAGGACATGACTGACACTTCAAAATGAGTTTGACATGGGAGCTGCGTGGTCAGGTCCGACGCCGAGTGAGGCTGCTCTCTAAAGCGGCTCTCAGAGGAGTTGGGGAGGGAGGCAATTTTCTTGAGAGGATCTTTGCGGTGAGGTGATTGAGCGCAGTAGCGGAATGCTCTTGAAACCCGCTTGTTTTATACATTTGAATGTATTTCTGATGACCCTCACTTCATATTTCCCACCTGATATTTACTTCTCACCTAGAATGGTAACACGGGTGTGTCATTCCAACGCCAAGTTGCTTATGGAATTTTTAGACAATTTTTCATGAAGGGTTTACATCTAATACTGCGAGTGACTTTGTTTCTGAGGTAGGCCTGCAGCTTCATAAGCAATATATGAGGAAAAATCAATAGCGTATCAATGAAATACTGTTCTGCAGTCCTTCTTCCTGCTCACAGGCATGCTTCCCAAGTGGACAAAGGAAGTCTCGTGTCATCCTAATCACACATCTGCATCTGTCCCATAGTCATAATCACCATATGCATAATTTATTCCTAGTAGATCACTGTACAATGTCGTATCCATAGCTTCACTGTGAGGGCTCTACAATGTAGCCAACTGTTGGCTTGTTTTTATTTTGATGCCTTCAATAGGTGAAAATTCCGTTATTCAAGTTCATGGGTCCTCAAGGTCAGATAGGTGCCTTCATGCTTTTTGCTTCTTGAGGTTGTGACCTAAGATGCCGTTGTTTCTTCTGATTCTCAGTTTTGAAGTTAAGTGGCTTCTCTGGCAATGGGCTGTATGTAGTGAAACGAGCAAAAGCTAAGCCCAGTGGCAAACGGGAAAGGAAACAGGCTTCGCTCTCAGGACAGGGGTCTTGCTGTGTAGACGATATGGGACCCTTGGTGAAGGAGAAACCTCAGACCTTAATTCACGTCCGATTGGGTGTGGTAGTGAAATCCATACCTTACTGCACGTCCCGATTGCACGTGGTGGTGAAATCCACACCTAATTGATGTCCAAGTGCATGTGGTCTGTCCACAAACAATCTTTTGGAGACACCGGGGAAAGCTGTTTCCAGCTTCTAGAAACCACTCTCTCTTCTTTTCTTGTGGCCCCTTCTCCCTCTAGTCTATTTATATTAATAATTTTCCTACTCTCCAAGATAACTATTTCATATACCTTCCCTATTTGTAAACCCCCAAAACTTCACTCTGCCTTAGCTGATAATCTTTATTTCACAAAGAAAATAAAGGCAATCAATAAATTCCTCCCCTCCCATCAAGTCTTCCACTTCATGTGTTTCTGTACCCATATATTTATTTTACTTTCTTTCCCACTACATTGGATGAGCTGCCCCTTCTTTCATCCAAGGCCAATTCTGCTTCTCTATTGGATCCTATCTTCTTCTTAAAGACTCTACTCCTTCCACTCTGTTTCAGTTTCCCTGTCTAATGGATCATTCCAAGTAATATATAAAATGCTGTTTTATCTCTTATCCTAAAAAAACCCAAAAAACTGTTCTTTGACATTACATCTTCTTCATTTCTATGCTCTACTCTATGTCAAGTTGTCTATCCTTGGTATTTCCATTTCCTCTTCCGTTCTCTGCTGATCACACTCTAAATAGGCTTTTATTTTCATCATTACCCTAAATCCATTCTTCTAAAGGCATCAACAGTTTCCATATTACAAATTATGATATCAATTCTCAGTCCTCACTTTATTTAGCAACATTTGACATCACTGATTTCATCCTTTCTTGAAGCACATTTTTCACTTGGTTTATGGGATATACTTTCGTAATTTTCCTCCTATCTCACTTTACTTCTCAGCTTTATTGGATCCTTAGCTTCTTAAATGCTAAAAGCAATTTAGCATTACTAAATTAGGCTTTGTTATTGGACTTCTTTTTTCTACCTCCAATAATTCCCTTGATTTAATCCAGTCTTTATGGTTTTAACTACATCTATTATGCTGATAATATCTAAATTTATAAATTCAGTCTCATAAACATAATCACATGCTTGTCATCTCCATTTGGACATCTACCGTATTTTCCAGCGTATAAGACGACCCCAATAGAAATTTCAATTTTAGTATGTCTCAAATGAAACTCTTCATTCTTTCCACGCCTCCCAATCTGCTCATCTAGTATTCTGCATATCAGGAAATGCTCAGTTATTCTGGCTAAAATCTTTGGAGTCTTCCTTGACTATATTTCATGCAAAACCTACATCAAATCCTGCTGGCTCTACCTTCAGAATGTATCTAGAAACTGAATCATTCTCAACACCTCTACATCTATCTTCCTACCATCCAAATCATCTCTTGCCTGGGTTATTACAAGTAGCCTCCTAGACAATCTTTGCTTCTGTCCATTTATCATCCAATCTTCATAAAGCAGCCAGAGTGATCCTTTAAAAATAATCAGATTATGTAACTTCCTTAAGCAGAACCCTCTAATGACTTACCACCACACTTCAAAGGAAATTCAAAATTCTTATAAAAACTCTAAGACCACTAGGGTACCCCCCATTATCTCTTATCTCATCACCTAATACTCTCCCTCTTGTTTACAACCAAACCAGCCACATTTTTTTTATTGTTTTTTTAAAATTGTTTTTGACAGAGAAAGAGAGAGACACACACACACACACACAGAGACAGAGAGAGAACTGAACTGGGGGAACTCCCCAGCTCAGCACATGGGTCCGCACGGGTCAGGGCTGGGATTTGATCCTTGGTCCCCGGCGCTGCAAAGTGAGCGCTCAACCCACTGAGCCATCCCGGCTTCCCAGCCACATTTTTTAAACTATTTTTTGAACACACCAGGTATGCTAGCTATTTTTTGAATACACCAGGTATGCTACCACCTCAAGACTTTAGTACTTGTTATGTCCTCTCCAGTGCTCTTCCTCCAGATATTGAGATAGTTTATTTCCTTACTTCCTACAGGACTCTGATCAAATGTCACTTTTTCATGAGGCCTTTCCTGACTACCCTATCTTAAAATTGCACCTGTTGGGATGTAGCACTTGCCTTGAAATCGTGAGGTCTGGGGACTGAATCCCGGCCCCAGCCTGTGCAAACCCATATGCTGAATTACAGAGTAACTGGTAATCACCAGAACGGTGACAAAGCTTCTCCAGTTTAGTTCCCGCTCCACATGGCCCCACATCCACATGTGTGAAATGAAACTGTCACAACTAATGATGCACAACTATGGAGACTGCTCTGGGCCCTCCCCCCCTTTTCTCTCTTGTGCTCACCTTCTCTCAAACAAAAAATAATAAATCTTTAAAAAGTAATAAAATAAAATTGCACCCATCACATTGGGTGCAATGTGTGTTTTCATTGGGTGCAATGAAAAGCTCTTACAAGCTTTTCTTCACAACACTTATTTTCCCCTGGCATTAGACCATATGTCTATTTACTTGTTTACTGATGGTCTTCTCATTAAAATATAAGCTCTGTTTAGATAGGGTCTTGGTCATTTTTGTTTATTTTTATAATCCTAATGCCTGGTATAGAGATGCTCAATAAATAATTAATGAACTGGAAAGCTGAATAAATGATATACAGTGAACACAACTGTACTTTTAAAAACTAGATAAAAACTAATTTTACCAGGCTTCATAGAAGATTGCCTTGTTTATTATGCTATTAATATATATTATGCTATTAATATATTGTTTACAATACACTTAAAATTTCATAATGTGCAAATGTTGTTTTATCCAACATTATTATTATACTTATATAGTTTTCTACTTAGAAATAGTAAATTAAGCTCTTTCTAATGTAAGAAAGAATACTAAGAAATAAAAAAAATGCTCTAACAGTCTTTGCCTTGGATCCATTCTAAAAACATTTGTTAAACTGCTTAGGCTATCAAACCTATTTTGATGTATTTGAAAATGAGGCAAATGGGCACTTGAAAAAAGCTGATGTTACCTGAAAGATTGTTTATGTCTACAGGTAAACTACAGACTAAATACTTATACACAATGTTGAGTATCTACAAGTCTAAGTGTGGTAGGGATAAAGCAGCCTATTCAGTATGCTATGCTCAAAGAATAATAGAAGCAGATAAATCATGTGAATGAGATATTCTGAGCCACTGTGAAAGTCTATGACCAAAACAAAGGTTACCTTAGTGTTTATCAAAATGGTTTCCAGGAAGTCTAGGAAAACAACAAATTTTGGAGCCCCAAAAACATTTTCCAATATTCTACAGTTAAAAATGTTTCCTAACATGAGATAGAATTAGTTATTTAATCAGACAGAGATTATATTTAATCAAGTGTAAAGGCTATTTTTATTTTATATTGTTTGAGAGGTGAGAAAGAGAGAGAGAGAGAAGGTGGAAGGCCCAGAGCATTCTCCACAGTTGTAAAACATTAGTTGTGACATGGTTTCATTTCATACAGGTCGATGTGGGGCCATGAAGGGTGGGAACCAAACTGAGGGCCTCCCACATGGGAGGCGAGAACCTTTGTTGCCATAGTTCAGTCTATGGGTTTGCACAGGCTGGGGCTGGGAACTGATCCCCAGACTTTGAGGTTGCAAGGCAAGAGGTCAACTTGCTGAACTATCCTGACATCCCTTATAGGCTATTTTAACAAAATTTACATTTCAAAACTAAATTTTCAACTCTACTTGTCTGGGGTAAAAGCATTTCAAACTTACAATGAATTACCGTATTTTCCGGCATATAAGACGACCCCCTAATTTTACAGTTAAAACATAGGTTTAGGCCTATATTCGCTGTATAAGACTAACCCCCACTTCCGAGGCAGGCTGCAGCCTCGGAAGTGGGGGTTAGTCTTATACAGCGAATATAGGCCTAAACCTATGTTTTAACTGTAAAATTAGGGGGTCGTCTTATACGCCCGGTCGTCTTATACGCCGGAAAATACGGTATTTTGTACTTTCAATATCTGTGTACATCATCTAATGGCATGCTTTATTTAAAATATGGATTTTTTCTACAAGTAAAAAAATGACATTCAATAGACAAATGTATGAAATACATACCTGAGTTAAACCAGGGCCTGTTTGCATAGAAGACTTTTTTAACAGTCTTACTTCTTTGTTTATGTATCTTAGCATTCCACTAAGAGTATTGAAGTCATTAGTCTCAGAACTGTCATCTTCTAGGTCATATGTGAGAGGTTTAAATGAGTCTGATGCAGTATAAGTCAGATCCTTCTGGCTTTCTTCTGATGTTGAAAGTTGTCCTAATTGAATTTTTTTAAAGTCCTGCAGTAATTCTTCAGAAAGCTCTTCATCACTGTGAGTTTTGAAACTAAGGTCACTGGCACTAATAGAGCGACGTAGTTTCCTACACTTAGAAAAAGCTGTGGGAGAATGATTAGCAGGCATAATTTCTGTTGCAGATGTAAATGGGGCTGGTAGAAATTTGATGGCATCTGCTCTTTCGTGCCCAGAAATTTTGGCTTGTAATCTGGTTAATTCTGATTCCTGTAGAAAAATTGGTACATGGTAGGTGCTCAATGTACTTTTGTTAATTACTTAGAAAATCAAAGCAGTCATCTAAGTTAATGTGCATCCCAATAAAGAAATTCCTATTATAACAACTCATCAGAGTTTTTCAAGTTCTGTTTAAACCCTTCATTTTGGACAATTATGTATGTTCACTTGAAATATGTTTAAACTACACTAAGGAATTCCATGTTAACTAGATTTTCCTTATAGAATTCTTTTTCCCTTTAAGTGTGAAGACCAACAACATCTAGTTAAGACTAAAATCTTACATCTAAAAATTTGCCTACAAAATGTAAAGATACATTATCTTTTGTTCATCTAACATATACACACACAAAAAAAAGTCCCTTCAGAATTTCTAATAGGAAATAAATGTATATTAGCTATTCTGCTTTATATGTCCTCATTACAAGTAAGCTTTATTATGCCAGAAAATTTTCCAAAAAAAACCTTTAAGAAAGTGATTAATAATTTTTAATAAATCAATCCTTATTAAATAAAATTATCTATTATTTTTCCATGTTATTCATTTGGGTCTCTTGACCCAATTTTGGGATCCTAAGAATAAGACTGCATATACCAGAAAACTATAAATCCTCAAAAAAGTGAAGAGAAGACACTTTGATTTTAAAAGTTAAATAATATGTGTAGTAGTCTCCTGTTCAAATATATTCTCCTTTCCTTATGGGTAGCCATAAGATATAAATTTCTAAATCAGCAACTTTTATTCTGATAGTTTCTATTTTTCTAAAAATAATGTGCTTATAACTGTTTATAACCACAGTGTGCATTATAAAATGAAAGTTAACATGCATATTTCAGTTTTATGATGTCTTTATACTATTTTATATAAACTTTATAAGTGGCTACCATGCCAATTTTTTGTAATAAATTTTGTATTCACTTTCTTGTAAGTATAAATAACAAAGTAGATATAGAATTGATACATACAAGGTTGTGTGAGTTTTGTTTTTTTTTTACTCTTGTGTTATCTAGTCATAGTAGAGAAATGTAGTAACTCAGATAAGTAGGATTCCATGTAACACCTAACTTCCACAATAAAAGGTAGTATACTGAATATACTGACTATAATTCAACTTTTTCTTAAGAATGTCACTGTTGTAATCATTGCTATAGTGTGCTGTAATATAATGATGCCTCTAGGGCTCTCTGAAAGTGGTCTTAGCTTTGTCCTGGCTCTAGCTGCCCTCAAATAGTAGGCACTAGCTAGGATACTAAAGGAGGTGAGCTGGACAGATCAATTGTCTCACAGACTGTTCTCTTCTCCTTCACTTCTGTTTCTGTTCTCTATCATTTAATGTTGTTCTTCTTCAAATTGTTTTCCATTATATACAGCTACTTCTAGTTGTTACAGTTATGCCAGCTTCTGCTCTCTTACTCATTTTTCTTATTTCTTTCTTTCTTATCCTCCTAAACTCCTCTTCAGTCTAGATTTTAGATCCAGTTGACATTGACTTTAAAAACTACTGTTAGAAAACAAAGGAATTGTATTTTCTGACTGGTATATTGGTTAATCATGATACATGTTTTAAAATCTCTTCATTTTAGAATTGCAATTTACCCAATATTTTGTTAATTTCCAAAGAAGCAGTCTAACTTAAAAACTTCTGAATAGTAATAGATAAGTGCAATCCAATTGTATTTATCTCATTGGTAATATCTAACAAGTTAGCAGAGTTAACCATTATGACACGGGATGCACAATGCAGAATTTAAATTTTTAGTCAATTTTTCACAATAAATTTTTATAATTTTGTATAAATGTAAATCTCCAGAATAATAGGTATATTAATAGGTATAATAATAGGTATCAGATTTTGATCAGTATCAAAGTCAGTTTTACAAACAAAGCCTCAGGTCTATTAACCACAGAAACAGAGTTTCAGTCAACTAAAGATAACATCTTGGCCTCAGTTGTATTTCAGCTCTGGGCTCATGAAAACTGAACGAGTGCCACAGACTGAATCCCCTGGAAACCGAACTGAACAACACCATGAGTGACACCAGGACCTGAAGCCATGATCAACTGATTCCTGCCTTACCACTGACCAATCAATCAATAGAGCCCATGAACCCAATTCCCTAGAAGCCATGAATGATGATTTTTTTCATTATATAAGGCTAGCTAAAAGAGGCCATTCATGCAGATGTCCTTTTTGGATTCTGCCTGTTCTTCCTTGTGTGTATGTAATCAAACTGCTTCTCTTTTTCCTACTTTGTCTTGTGAATTCTTTCACAACCCATAAGCAGCCACAACCACTACAATGGTACATTTTGTGGCCAATATGGAGAATCTTCTCTCCTGTTAAGAGAGAGCTTGTTCCTTCCCTCCCGTAGGACCTATACTCTTTTGGGGCACCTAACTTCCAACATGTGGCACAGCTGGCAGTGGCAACTCATCTTAGGCAAGTCCACACATGTTGTTAGGTCCCTTTTCATTTTCCTTTTGAGTCTCTCAAGAACCGCTGATGGGGTTTCTGGGCATTGACAATACTTGGCGGGGGCCACTCTCTGGCAGAGCCAGCAGCCAAGAACACTCCCCAGGGGCCTCTCTTTAGCTTGCACAGGCATTAGACTCCTTTTTCTATACTATTTCTATGTCCTGTTATCAGAGACTGTCTGGTGAGTATTACGTTTGGGGATACCCATGGGGCACCATAATTGCCATGAGTAGGAAAGTTTGTAAGAAGTATCACAAATGAACAATCTAACTTTAGACCTTAAGGAACTAGAAAAAGAACAAACTAAGCTCAAAACTAGGAGAAGGTAGGAAATAACAAAGATCAGAATGGGAATAAATTAGAGACTCAATAGGCAATAGAACAGATCAATAAAACTAAGATCTAGGTTTAAAAAAAAAAAAAATAGACAAATCCTCAGTTAAACTTGACAAGAAAAAAAAAAAAAAGAGGACTTAAGTAAAATGAGAGAGGATTTCAAAGACCAGATGGCTTTACTGGTGAATTCTACCAAACACTTTTTAAAAAATTAGTAGCAATCCTTTTCACACTCTTCCAATGCATAAGAGGACGGAAGATTTTCAAACTCATTTTCTGAGGCCAGCATTACACTGATACCAAACCAAAAAAGAATACTAAATTCATTTATTAGTTCATTTATTTGTGGATTCTTTAGACAAGAAAAGAAAATTATAAGTCAATATCCCTGATGAATATAGATGTAAAAATCTTAAATTATTAGTAATCTGATTTCAACAATATAATCAAAGAATCATACACCATGATCAAGTGGGATTAATTCCAGGAATGCAAGGTTGGTCCAACATCTGGAAAAAAATCAATGTGATACACAACATTAACAAAATGAAGGGTAAAAATCATATCATCTCAACAGATGCAGAAAAAGCATTTGACAAAATTCAATATCCATTAATGGTAAAAACTCTTAACAAGTGGGTGTAGAGGGAATGTACCTCAACATAATAAAGGCCATATATGACAAGCCAACGTATAATATCATACTGAACAGTGAAAAGCTGAAAGCTTTTCTTCTAAGATCAGGAACAAGATAAGTATGTTCATTCTCACTATTTTTAATCAACACAGTGCCAGAAGTCCTAACCAAGCCAACTGGGCAAGAAAAAGAAATAAAAGGATCCAAATTGGAAAGGAAGAGGTAAAATTATCTCTATTTGCAGATGACAGGATATTCTACATAGCATACTCTAAAGAATCTATCCCAAAACTGTTAGGACTAATAAATAAATAAATAAATTCAGTGAAGATACAGGAATATAAAATCAATATATGTTATTTGTGGTTCTATACATTAATAATGAACTATAATAAAAAGAAATTAAGAAAACAATACCATTTACAATTACTTCCAAAGGAATATGAGAAATAAATTAAACAAAGGAGGTAGAAGAACTGTACACTATAAAAAAGGTAAGGCACGGATGAAAGAAAACTGAAGAAGAAACAAATAAATGGAAAGAAATTCCATATTCATGAATAGGAAGGATTAACACTGTGAAAATGTTCATATTACCCACAGCAATCTACAGATTCAATTCAACCTCTATCAAAATTCCAATGGCACCTTCCACAGAAAATGAATAAACAATTCTAAAATTTGTATTGAACCACAAAAACCCTTAAAAAGTCACAGCAATCTTTAGGAAGAAGAAAGCTGGAGATATCACACTTCCTGATTTCAAACTATAAAATATTACAAAGTTATAGTTAGTCCAGAAATAAACCCATGCATATACAGGCAATTAATTTATGACAATGAAGCCAAGAATATGTAATTTGGCAAAAGAACAATCTCTTTAATATAATGGTCTTGGGAAACTGGACAGCCATACACAAAAATCAACTCAAAAAGACTCAAATATAGGACCTGAAACCATAAAACTCCTAAAAGAAAACCCAACAGTTTTCTTGACACTGGGCTCTGTAATGATATTTTTGGATTTGCCACCAAAGCAAAGGCAACAAACACAAAATAAACAAGTAGAACTGTACCAAACTCGAAAGCTTCTGCACAGCAATGAAAACCATCGATAAAATGAAAAGACAAACTATACAATGGGAGAAGATATTTAAAAATCATATATCTGATAAGGGGTTAACCAAAATATATCAAGAACTCATATAAATCAATAGCAAAACCCCAACAATCTTATTTAAAATGGGCAGAGGAACAGAGTAGACATTTTTCCAAAGACATACAGATGGCCAACAGGTACCGTAACTTACATGAAAGGTGCTCAATATCACTAATCACCAGGGAAATGCAAATCACAAGCACAATGACATATCACTTCACATCTGTTAGAATGGCTATTATCAAAAAGAAAAGAGTTAAGTGCTGGCAAGGTGTGGAGAAAAGGGAACTCTTATACACTGTTGGTGGGGATGTAAACTGGTACAGCCACTATGGAAAACAGGGGGGTTCTCAAAAAATTTAAAAGAGAACTAGCATATATATAACCCAGCAGCACCACTTCTGGGTATATACTGAAAGGGGATGAAAACAGGATATTAAAGATATTATCTGCACTCCCATGTTCCTTTCAACATTATTCACTATAGCCAAGGTAAGGATACAACTAGATAAGAATACTGCCTGGTGTCACTTATATGTGGAATCTTAGAAAACAAAAAGTCGAAGTCATAGAAACAGTGAACAGAAAGAAAAGTGGTTGTCATGGGCCAATAGGGGGAAATAGGGAGAAGTGGATAAAAGAATATAAACTTTCAGCTATAAGACGAGTAAGGTCTGAGCATCTAATGTATAACATGACGACTATGGTTGGTAACACTGTATATGTATAATTGAAATTAGTGAGAGTAAAATATTCTCATCAAAAAGTTTTAATTAAAAAAGTTTGTGCTTGAGCATTTAGAAATTATTTCTTCTGTGATTAATAATTTATAAATTCAATGTCTTCTCAATAAAATGCTTTTTATTCAAATAGGTCAGTAGTCATATAATCCTCTACAAACCATAAGAATGGGAAAACAAATCATAAATTTATTTTTCATAGATATGTGTGAATGAAAAAGAAGCTCTATTATCTAATGGACAGATTATCATAGGATAATTCCTAACCCAGCAGGTCATGGTGGATAGTCAGCCTCAGTCCAGTAACTTCCCAAGTAAAAGGTTTTCTTTGCTCTAAGCAAGCCCTGTCCATTGTTCTAGTGCATTTAGGTTAACAAATCTTTGAAATGCCAGGGTAATCTTTTTTTTCAGCCCTCTCCAAGCATAACCACTCTCAAGAGAGCATGCAATCTTGTTAACTATCCTGTAATGTAATCATACAGATTCCCTGCCTTGCTTTCTCCCACGTTCATGTAATCTTCCTTGTATTCCCTCCTCAATCCCAAATCTATAAAAGAAACTACAAGAAGTCAATCTGGGAAGCATTTTCTCAGTCTGTTGAGATTTTGTTTCCAGGCACGCCCTCTGCTTGGCTCAATAAATTCATAAAAATTTATCATAGGTTGGGACATTCTGATGTTGACACATGCTTTACATACTTTTATATGCCTACTTACTTTAATAAGTAATGCTTCATTTGTAGCTTCAATTACTTCATTTCTGTCCTGGACTTGTTGATGCAAACTGCTTACAGTGTCCTGAGCTTCTTCTAATTCTAGTTTTGCCTTATCCAACTGTTCGTTTAGTTGCTGAACAGAAGTCTTTTGAGAGTCAGCAGAAATTTTCCACTTTGCATGGTTCTCCTGATGTGAAATCATCTATACAGCCCCAAAATTGAAAAAGAAAAGAAAGAAAACAGGGTGGAGATGGTTTCAACAACATTCTAATCTTTTCACTTCTACTTCAATAAAAGTAAATTATATTTTTAGTCACAACAAAATATACTAGAAGAAAAAAGGGGAAGGAGGAATGTATAGTCTGAAATTTACTAAGAACAGTTGACCACACAAATGGACTGTTTTTGGATCCTGATTTGAACAAATCAACTATAAAGACATTTTTGTGGCAATTAGGGAAATCTAAACAATGACGAAATATTAAGAAATTATTGTCAATTTGTTTTGAGAGAGAGAGAGGGAAGGGGAAAGGCCCAGAGCAGTCTCCATAGTTGCATGTCAATAGTTTTCTACAGTTTCATTCCACAGGTGGGCGCGGGGCTGCACAGGACAGAAACTGGCTGGGGGCCACGCCCCTGCGAGCTGAACCAGGGTCCTCTCATATGGGAAGCTGGCCCCAGTGAGAACCAAACTGGGGGCACACCCCAGTTCAGCATATGGGTCTGCACAGGCTGGGGCTGGGACTTGATCCTCAGACTCCAGGGCTGCAAGAAGTGCTTAACCCGCTGACCATCCCAGCATCCCGAAGAAATTACTGTTAATTTTTAGATGTGATGTTTTTTCAAATAGCCTTTATCTTTCAGAGATAGTTATTGGAATGTTTACTGCTGAAACAATGTCTGGGATTTGCTTCCAAATAATATGTATTATGTGGAGGGGGAAAGTGAAGTGAATAAGGTTAAAGATATAGAAACCATACTTCCCAGTCTGCCTAGAACTGTCCAGGTTTTATGCCTTAGTGTCCTGGCTAGTCAATAATAGCATCCTTTTGCATTCTCAAAAGTATTCCCTTTGAGATAAAAGAGATGGTCAACATACTTATAGATGAAATCAAATGGTTGTTAATTATTGAAGTTGAATAAATATGGAGGATTTATACCATTCTCTCTACTTTTGAATGTTTAAAAATTTCAATAAAAAGCTTTGTAAAATCTAATTTTCATTAAAAAAAAATCAGTTTTGCAACTTTAAGTGACATTTCTAACAATCCCTTTTAACTTTTAGAGATGCCAGGATGGCTCAGGCATTGAGAACTTACCTCATAATTGTGAGGTCCGGGGTTTGGTTCCCAGCCCTGACCATGGCCAGTGCAACCCATATACTGAACTGTGGTCCCTGGTTCAGTTCCTGCCCCGTGTGGCCCCATATCTACCTGTGTGGAATGAAACCATGTCACAACTAGTGATGTACAACTATGGAAACTGCTCTGGCCCCAATTCCCACTTCTCTCTCTCTCTCTCTCTCACCTTCTCTCAAATAATAAAATAAATCTTTAAAAAAGTAACATAATGCATTTAAAAACCTTTAAAAATTATTAATACCTTTTTCTAACTCTGTATTACTTTACTGAGATATTATCTCATTTTTATAAGATAGCATACTTCTGGGGAAGCCGGGATGGCTCAGTGGGTTAAGCGCTCACTTTGCAGCGCCGGGGACCGAGGATCAAATCCTGGCCCCGGCCTGTGCGGACCCATATGCTGAACTGGGGAGCTCCCCCAGTTCAGTTCTCTCTCTATCAAAAAATTAATTTAAAAAAATAAATAAATAAAAAGATAGCATACTTTAAAAAGAAATCTTTGTCAAGTACCAAAAAAGAGAAAAAAATTGTTTTTGTTTTTTTTTTTAGCATGCAAGTATTTATTTTAATTATTCTGTTTTAGAGGTCCTTATTTTTAGAGAATAGCAATGGCATCTTATTATCCACTCTTTCCATTCCTTAAAGGCTTCTTTAAAGGTTTTGGCATGTTCACTCATCCTCATGACTATGTTGTGAAGTGACTCCAGATGTGTCAGCAGATTCATCATCAATCCACCTCACCAGCACTTTGTATCTTTCTATAATGCTGAAACCAATAGTACACTGCAGTTTGGATAAACTGGCAGGGGGCAGTTTTGGGGGTGCAGGTCTGCTTCTTCCAAGTAGTTGGAGGCTTGCATTAGGCATGAAAGCAACTAGCAGTGTCAAAATGCAAATATGTGTCCAAACTCATGGTTACAAAGACATACAGGATTGAAGCAACAAAACACAAGTCATTTCAGGAATGTAATAGTTATCAAAAACTAAATAGTCACTTGAAGATATATTGTCCTGTTTCTTCACTTTGCCTTCACAGTGTGAGCTATAAAAAACCTGCTATACCTGGCAAAACTGAATATTCTACACCATCTGACAAAGAAGCCTGTCTAAAGACAAAATTCCAGAAATCTCTTGAGTAAAGATCAATCACTGTTATTTCCATATCACAGAAGGCATCTTTAGGTTTCTTCTTTTTTAAGAACTTTAGGATGTGCCCCGCTTGAATTTGTAGGTTCTGTGTGTTATCACTGACTCTAAAAGAACTTCTCACTGCAGAAACAGAAACTGGTTCCAGAAGTTTTACTGTCTAAACATAGAAAAATGCTTCATAGTGAGCCCTTGAACCATTTAATATATTCTTTATTGATAATTCTGGTCTTTTACTAAGAGATTTAATGGACTCTATATAAAAATGGTGTTTTTAGAGAGAGGGTGGCTTTCTTTAAGGGTCACTGAAAACTGTTCAGTCTTGGGGAGCCTCTGAATGGGAGGTGAAAAAATCTGATTATAAATGCAAGGTAATGGGTCCAAAGAGATCACTGTATGGCTGGAAGACTTCATCAAACGCCACTCCCTAACACCTCACCTCTCATACTGTGATACAAGTACTGGGTTATTTTAGATGAGAGCTGTTTTTAGCATCTGTTCAGAGTGCTATACTGTTTGCACAGTGAGAAGTCTCTTCCATTCATATCATGTTCTGATCTAGTGCTGTCATCCTTCTGTTGAATGGGTCTAACAGTTATTCCACCATGAGGCTTCCAAGGACCGGCACATCTAGGCCTGGCCAGGAAAGTGTTGTACTAGGTACCTTCACCCATAACAGGCTTCAACACCACCTGCAGTGACCCCTGCACACATGCCCATATTATATATTTTTGTATCATACATATAAAATATTAGTACCAAATATTATATAATACTAGAACCAATTTTTACAATTCATTTTATGTACTTACCTGCTTACAAATCATTTTAGGTTACTTACAAAACTAAAAGTAAAAAATTGGATAATTAAAAGTAAAAATAGAGATCATATAATAAAAGTATAGTGAGTAGTTGCTAGCAAACACTTGAGATGAACTAATTATTACTGACAACAGTCATTAGATGAGTAGTTAATATCAATTAAAGAATTATGCTCAATCTACAGCATTCATATTTGTCTCTAAAGACCAAAGGATCTCAGCCCGAGATTGGATTTAGCTTGCAAATGTGTTTTGTTTCACAGATACCTCATTTTCAAACAGATCTGAATCTAATTAAGCAAGACTTGGTGACCACAGCACAACCAATCCTTCTCAAAGATGTGACCAAACTCCCTTGAAAGATATTTAATATTTGTAAGTCTTGCCATATAGAAAAATGCCTTATTAGAACTTCATAAGTAATTTATTTAGGTCTTATAAATTTTGAATATTATATTCTGATGTAATTTTAAAAAAGACAAGAAATGCTATTCTAATTGATAACACTGCCCATTTCTATAAAGGCTCAGATGTACTGATAGATAAAAAGTAGTGTCAGGATCTAGCACTGCCTCTTTAACTTAATCAGAACAAATGTTGGAAATTATAAAGCATTATAGATTCACAATTGTAAAACTACTTATATTGGTTTTTAAATCCCTCCTGTTAGTTTTGACAAGTGCTATTTTGTAACCGATGATAGCACTTACCAAAACTAACTAGAGGGGTTTAAAAACCAATATAAGTAATTTTATAAATGTGAATCTATAATGCTCTGGTGCCAGAACTTTTATTAATCATTTAGTCCTCAACTCAGTTCTATGAAATATACACTACTATTATATACATTTTCAAGAGAGATGTTAAGTTACTTGCTTGAGGTCACATTAAGTGCTAAGTGATTAGCTGAGATTTGTAATTAGGCTGGCTGGCTCAAGAATTCAAGCTCCTAACACCAGAGTACCTTAGTTCACTGGATACAAAGTAAAAGTGATATGTTTAGACTACCAGAAATAAATATTGTGTTATTCTATAATGAACATTTAAGAACTAGACTTATACTTTTGTCCATATAGGTTAACCCACTTCAGCAGGGAGTAATGGTATAAACTGAAATTTTCTTTACCTCCAGATGATAAGCTTCCTTGAGAGATTCTACTTCTGCTGACAATTTCTTGATTTCTGCTTGCATTCTTGCTTCTAAATGAGCTTCACGTACTTGAGAAGCCCCCAATTCTTCAGCTAAATGGTTTCTATGAGCTTCCTTAAAAATGACATATTAAGTAAAAGCTATATAATTTGTTTATTTGGTCACTATAGCTAAGTCAATCCAGTACATTTATGGAAATACTTTAATCTTTTATAATATTATAAACTCATATACAAAGTTAACTTATTAAATGGTACTTTAAAATCTAGACATTTATGATACTACTAATGGGAAAGTATTGGTATAGTGTTTGTTATCGTAAGTTCACTATCAGTGATTTCTGTAAAACTAAATAACCACAGCATGCTGCTCTTTGGTAGATAAGAGTCTACTTTTAGGTATACCCATGTAATTTTGTTTAACAAATGTGCTGTTTGCTTATCAAGAGTCAGTTGTGTATTTATCCTAAACTATTAATGCTAGTTGTGCTTATGACTATAATTATGTAATTTCATTATACATTATGAACACTGATGAAGTATGATGCAAAAGGAAAGCTTTTATATGGAAACTAAGTTATATGCTTTGACATCACTCAGTCAGTGAGTCACAGACATTTGCTACCCAATTAGAAGTAGTCAAGATAGTTGTAAAATACTCTGGGCAACACCATAAAAAATTATAAGAGATGCTATACTCTCTGACTGATTTATAAATGTCTTTTATTTCTTCTTCTACTTTAAAGAAACCAAAACTGGAAACTACAGATGACAGACTACGAGTATGTATGATTTATGCAAGACCAGGTGGAATTCTAAATCAAATGACCCTATCCATACCCAAAGAACCAAGAATTGATTGTACATTAAAAAATTAACATATGAATGTATAGAGTTTTGTGTTAAAATAGAATATTTTTAACTGTCATTTAAAATAATTCCCCATATTCACTCATTTTTTTAATTGAGCTTGTCAGTTAAAAGCAATTATACTATACTTAGATACCACTGATAAGAACAGAAATGAGATAAAAGTAGATAGCATCCCTTCTGGTAGACTCTCAAAATGCCTGAACATATTTTAATAAAAATTCCCCATATAGTCTTTATTGGTCTAACAATCCAGAAATGTAAATAAATACATTATTAGGTTTACCAAAATTATACATAAAAATACTTTAACTTAATTCCTATACTAAATTAGCAATCATAATAGAAAAAAAAAATCACAAGAACTATTCTAGAACATCAATAAATATATTTTTCTTAAAGTCTAAGTAATTAACCTTATGTATATCAATCAAAATATTTTTAAGCCAAGTTGCTAACCTTCTACCACACACTGGGGAAATAAAATTTATATTAGTGTTCTTGCTTTTTAAAAGCACTACTCCTCCCCAAGTGTTCTGGACTACAGGTTTTATAGGTTATAAATGTAAATCATCAGTTTTCACTTACAAGGGTGGCTACAAATATAAAAACTTTTACTCAATAAAGATTAACTTTATGTTTTCTTCAAGTGACAAATTAAACTTACTTGAAATTCTAAAAGTGCTTTATAACTCAATTTATTGAAAACTAATTTAATTGGTTAAAACTCAATTCTGAGGAACTTCCTATTATATTACAAAGCTATGCTAAATGTAACACACTTTTTTCTTTTTAAATAAAATTTACCACTTTAACCATTTTTAAGTGTATACTGTGGTGGCATCATGGCATCAGGTACATTTACATTGTTGTGCAACACTACATTTTTCTAAGAATTGTATTCTACAGTTCAAAAAAAGTGAGTGGTAAAAATTTTAAGATTTTCAATAAGGTAAAATTATTTAAAATATGACTTACCTTCTCTTTAGAGAGTTGTTTTATTTCCTCCAGTTCACTTGAGAGCCTTTCTATTTCTCTCTGTGCTTGAACTTTTTGACGACAAGCCTCTACCAATTCTGTATGATAGTTCTGCATCTGTTCCTGGGTTAACCTCAACTCTTGTTCCAAATCTATGGTCTCCTTATACTGAGTTGCAATATACTGTTCCTGCTCTTTCGAAACCTGAAATACACAGATATCTGTAAGTTTCAAAATGGAATGATACAGATAACCTATTTCTTATTTTGATTTCTCTTTTAATAAATGACTTTCCCTCTCCCAACCAAATCTCTATAAAATTTAACATATAATGAATATCATCTGCTGTGAAACTGACATTCAGAAATGTTTTTTTTCTTCTTTAATGACAAGAAAATAAAAGTACTATAATAAATTTGGAACTCACTGGTATATTTTGCATGACTTTACTATGCAAGCTGTATAATCCTTTATCTGTGAAAGTAAAATCTGTCATAGGGATTACTACTCTCTCTGGAATACGTTAGACATTACTCAGTTAAATAAATCCCTGTTAAAGTATTGTTTCTTAGAGAAAAAAAAAGATCAGTGAAAAATAAGTTCTGAATTAGTTTGGTTAGGTAGGTTAAGTGGTATGTAATGACATTTGATTTCAGGACCAATAAAAAAAATTACTAGGACTCTGATGTCTGGAATGGGGCCAGGGTCCAACTCTGTTTTATCAATATAAATGTCATATAACTATTTTTACTCATCCTTGTTAGGGAATATAAAATGATGGGGCCAATAATAATTTTTTCCCCACCGGTGCCTAAACTTGTTCTCAGAGAACATGCTTGATTTGTGTATATAATTAAACTAATATAAAAATATATCCGTGCTTACTATGTGATATGTACTATTCTAGGTATTGACACAAGTGAACAAAGGAAACAAAATGGCCACCCTATGGAGTGTATATTCTTCTGGGGGAGACAGATAATCAGTTAGTCAAACACAATAAAGTTATATATACAGTTTTAAAGTTCAGTGTAGTATATAAAATTAAAAAATAATAAAAGAAAGTTATATCCATGACAGCTCTTAGATGCAATTTCAGTTTTTAAAAAGGCAAGTGTGTGGAATGGGTTCACCACTCAACACTCATGCAAACTGATGAAATGAAGTCATCAAACTTCATCTGACAACTCATTAGAACATCAGAATAAAATATTTAATAAGATCAAAATAACTAATAAGTATTGAGCTCAAATAATTAGCCTAAAAATACTTAAGGTACAGTTTCTGTATACTAAAACCAACCAGGTTAAAACATAACACTACTTGTTCCTTAGGAGGAAAGTAATTTGCTTACACTTTCCATTTCTTTCATCTTTTGTTGTGTTCGTTCAGTTTCTTTTTTCAGTTGACTGATCTCCTGTTCATTTTGTAATGTTAAAAACTCTTTTTCTCGAAGTTGTTCTTTGGCATTTTGTAATTTTTCATTCAAAATTTCTATCTGAATTTAAAACAGAACGGTATTAATGTAACTAAGAAAAAATAATTCTTAATCATAACTGCAATTCAAGTAAGTCAAGCTTTAAACACATATATCTAAAAGAGCAAAATATAAAAATGTGTTTTTAAGATAACTGTAACAATATAAACATCAGAATTCTTGCGCCTAATAATATGCTAATATGCATATCTAAAATATGCTTTAAAAAATAAGTTTTAATCATATTTACATAATAAAGGAAAATTAGGCACAATAAAACAACAAATGTTACATGGCCTTACAAATAATTCTATAGGTAATATTAATATATGCATAAGGTAAAAAATACAGTTAGTGAAAATGTCCTCTTCTCTGTGTTCCCTCTATAGAGGCAACCAGAGTTAACAGAATTACTTGCAAATCCTTCCAAAGATACTTTACAAAGGGTGAGCCAAAAAAAACCTGGTATTTATTTATAAAATATTGTATATTTATTCTTACATGTTTAAACTTCAGTCACCTTCAAAGTACTCTCCTTTTAATGCAATACACACCTATTGAGATGCCTTTTCCACTGCTCAAAACAGTTTTAGAACTCATCAATTTTGATGTTTAATTTAGTGCTTCTGTTGTATTTTGTTTCACCTCTTCCACATCGGCAAAATGTTTTCCTTTGAGGACTTTTTCATCCAGGGAAACAAAATGTTGCTTGGGATAAGATCAAGTGAATGGGGTAGGGCACAGGGGTCATGCCATTTTTGGTCAACAATTGCTGAACACTTCTCAGTACAGTATGGACAGGTGCGTTGTCATGCCACATGTCGCACATGTAAATCACCCACCATGAAATGGGCAAATGCACTGAAAGAGTCTCTAAAAACAAATTCACTGAAGCTGAATGTAGCCTTTCACATAACCAACTAGTACACTGATGCAGATGGGTTCGTAGAATATTAACCTAGTGGGGGAAGCCTGTACTACAAGGAACCAGCCCTTCAGAAAATAATTGTTTGTTTTTGGGTACTCCTCATTTACATATTCAGATGTGCACACATTATAAGTATGTGGATATATTGATAACCAGAAAAACTATATTCAAAATATCATTAAGGTGCTAGGAAGTGGGGCAAATGAAAAAACAATCAAAGTGTACAAAGTTTCAGTTATGCAGGATAAGTAAGTCTAGAGATCTAATGCACAGCACTGTAATATCAAAACATCACACTGCATACCTTAAATATATGCCATTTTTATTTGTCAAATACACCTCAATAAAGATGAGGGAAAATATTAAGAGGAGAAAAAGTAATATAAAGTAGCATGTACAAGATAATTAAAATTATGTAGTATTTTTATTATATGTATTGTTATATGAACAATGGATGCTTATAGTTAGTTAATTTTTAAAACAATTTAAAATGTGATTTACCTGTTTGTTGCATTCTTTAAGTTCTAATTCTGATTTCTCCAGCGTACCCTCTAATTTAATTATTTTCTGTTCCATTTCTCCCCTATGCTCACGAATAGTCATATCCAAATGTGTAACCTAAATATAAAATATTAAATTGCACTGTTCAATTTTATTCTAATGTGAAAAATTGTGAGCTTGGAATAGTTTTAGATTTATTGTGGTTATTATAATTGAAACAAACTCACCTCAAATAAATTATTTATAAGAATGAGAAAAATAATCATTGCTTACTAATTCTGGATTTTAAGCCCCATATATATTATAGAAACTTAAAGAAAATATATGATTATATTCATAAATGACAAATAAAATGATACAGACTTCATTTTATGCTAGATAAAAGCTGCTAAAAACAATACAACATAACAAAAATTATGAAATGCAACAAAAGTGCTTGGAGGAGAATTTACAACACTTAAGAAATGCATTAAAAAAAAAAGAGTGTCTGGGGAAGCTGGGATGGCTCAGCGGGTTAAGCGCTCGCTTTGAAGCCCCAAGGACCAAGGATCAAATCCTGGCTCCGGCCCAGGTGGACCCACATGCTGAACTGGGGTGTGCTTCCCAAATGTGGTGAGGCCCCCAGTTCAGTTCAAAAAAAAAAAAAAAGAATATCTAAAATCAATCATCTTAACTTCCACATTGGGAAACTAGAAAAAAAAAAAGAACAAATTTAGTTCAAAATAAGAAGGAAATAAATAATAATATTCAATAAAATTAAAATTAGGAAATCCATAGAGAAACTCAACGAAATTAAAAGCTATTTCTTTGAAAAGGTTAAATCAACATGTCTGTAAGCTAACCAAAAAAAAGGACACAGATTACTAATGTCAGAAATGAAAAAGGAGACATTATTACAATTATTACAATTCTCATGGACAGTAAAAGAATAATATAGGGAGGATGCCGGGATAGCTAAGCAGGTTGAGCGCTTGCCTCACAAGTGCAAGGTCCGGGAATTGAATCTCGGCCTCAGCCAGTGCAAACCCATATTCGGAACTGTAGTACAATTGGTAACTTCCGGGATGGTGATGAAGGTTCCTGCCTCTCAGGAGGGACGCCCCCAGTTTGGTTTTTGCCCTGCACAGCCCCACATTCACCAGTATGGAATGAAACCATGTCACTACCAATGATGTACAACTATGGAGACCGCTTTGGGCCTTCTCTCTCTCTCTCTCACCTTCTCTCAAACAATAAATAAATAAATAAATCTTTAAAAAAATAATAATAAAGAAATACTATGAACTCTCTGTCCATGAATTTAATAAAACTAGATGAAGTAGACCATTTACTTGAAAGACATAATTTGCCAAAACTTACACAAGAAATAGATAATCTGAATAAGCCTGTATCTACTAAAGATATTGAATCAATGATTAATAACTTTCCAAAACAAAAAGCACCAGGCCCAAAACAGGTTCCTGGTGAATTCTACCAAACATTTGAGGAAGAAATACAAACTTTCTGCAACATCATTCGGAAGACAGAAGCAGAGGAAATACTTCCTAACTCATTCTGTGAGGCCAGTATTACCAAAACAAGGCAAAGACATTATAAGAAATGAAAACTATATACTAATGCCCTTCATGAACATAATTATATAAATTCTCAACAAAATATTACCAAATCATATCCAACAAAATTTAAGAACAGTTACACACCACAACTGAGAATTATCCTATATATCAGAAGCTACTTCAACCTTTGAAAATCAATTAATGTAGTCTATCACATCAACAGGCCAAAGAATAAAATTATATGATCATATCAATAGATGCAGAAAAAGTATCTGATACCTTTTTTTGGCTCTCTGAGCAGCACCATGGCAGTCAGCAAGAACAAGTGCCTTACAAAAGGCTGCAAGAAAGAGTCAAGAAGAAAGTAGTTGACCCATTTTCTAAGAAAGTCTGGTAAATGTCAAAGTACCAGCTATGTTCAATATAATAATAATATTGGGGAAACACTAGTCACAAGAACACAAGAAACCAAAATCACATCTGATGGTCTCAAGGGTGGTGCTTTTTAAGTGAGCCTTCAACATGATTAAGTTGCATTTAGAAAATTCACGCTAATTACTGAGGATGTTCAGGGCAAAAACTGCTTGATTAAATTCCATGGCATGGATCTTACCCATGACAAAATGTGCTCCATGGTCAGAAATGGCAGACCATGCTTGAAGCTCATGTTGATGTTAAGACTACTGATGGTTATTTGCTTCATTTGTTCTGTGTTGGTTTTACTAAAATCCCAACAATCAGATTCGGAAGACCTCTCATGCTCAGCATCAATAGGCCCACCAAATGTGGAAGGTAATAGAAATCATGACCTGAGAGTTGTAGACAAATGACTGAAAGAAGTGGTCAACAAACTGATTCTAGATAACATTGCAAAAAAGACACAGAAAAGGCTTGCCAATCTATTTATCCACTCCACAATGTCTTTGTTAGAAAAATCAAAAAGCTGAAGAAGCCCAAGTTTGAATTGGGAAAACTCATGCAGCTTCATGGTGAAGGTAGCAGTTCTGGAAAAGTTTCTGGGGATCAGACAGGGGCTAAGTTGAACAAGCTAATGGATATGAGCACCTAGTCCAAGAACCTGTTAAAAATTCAGGCTTTTCATAGTGACAAAATCTGTTTGTGATGTTTAAGAAAAGAAAAAGTATTTGATAAAATTCAACACACACATTCATGGTAAAATTCTCAGTAAACTAGAGTGAAGGGTAACTTCAAGTTGATGAAAAATACCTACAAAAAATCAACAGCTAGGATCATACTTAATGGTGAGAGAAATTTGAAGCTTTCCCACTAAGATCAGATACAAAGCAAAATCATTCCCTTTTACCAATGCTTTTTTATCACTGTACTAAAAGTCCTACTTAATGCTGTAAAACAAGAAAAGGAAATAAAAGGTATACATATTAGGAAGGAAGACATAAAACTGTCTTTTTTTGCAGATAACAATAATTTAGGTAGAAAATCCAAAGATTTGACAAAAAAATTCTCGAACTAATAAGCAATCAATAGCAGGGTTTAGGATACAAGGTTAATACACAAAAGTCAATTGTTTTCCTATATACCAGCAATAAAGAAGAGGAATTTGAAATTAAAAATACAGTATCCTTTACATTAGTAGCCCCACAAAAGAAATGCTTACCGGTAGGTGTAAATCTAACAAAATACATACAAGATCTATATAAGGAAAACTACAAAACTTCAATGAAATAAGTCAACAAATTAAATAAAAGGAGAGAGTCAATGTTCACAGATTTTCCAATCAAAATTCCAGCTAGTTATTTTATGGATATCGACAAACTGATACTAAAGGTTAAACGGAGAGGAAAAAGACCAAGAACAGCCAAGACAGGGGATGCCCAGATGGCTTAGTCAGTTGAGTGCTTGCTTTTCAGCTCCTGAGTGTGAGGACCCATATGCTGAACTGTGCCCCCAGTTCAGTTCTTGCCGGGGTGAGCCTCCAGCCTGGTTCCAGCCCTAGGCAGTTCCCCCCACCCTACCCACTTGTGTCAAAACTGATGACATACAACTATGGAGACTGCTTTGGGCCATTCCCCTTCTCTCTGTCTCTGACTCTTTGTCAAAAACAACAAAATAAATCTTAAAAAATATATTTATATAGGGGAAGCTGGGATGGCTCAGTGGGTTAAGTGCTTGCTTTGCAGCCCCGGAGACCAGGGATCGAATCCCGGCTCCAGCCCATGTGGACCCATGTGCTGAACTGGGGTGTGCCCCCAGTTCAGTTCTTGCTGGGGCCTATGCAGGAGGCTCCCGGCCCAGTTCCTGCCTTGCACAGCCCTGCGCCTACCTGTGGAATGAAACTATATGGAAAACTAATGCTGTCAACTGTGAAGACTGCTCTGGGCCCTCCCCCTTCTCTCTGTCTCTGTCTGTCTTCTCTCTCTGTGTCAAAAACCAATAAAAATAAATCTTTAAATAAATAAATCTTTAAATAAATAAATAACCAAGACAATACTGAAAGAGAAGAACAAAGTTTGAGGACTGACATTACCTGATTTTGACACTTACTTCTACTATAAAGCTACACTCATTAGGACAGTGTGGTACTAGTGAAAGAAGAGGTGAATAAGTCAGTGGAACACTACAGAGAACCCAGAAACAAATTTACATAAATATAGTCAATTGACCTTTGACAAAGAAGCAAAGGCAATACAATGCAGAAAAGAAAATCTTTTCAAGAAATTTTAAAGGCTGTAAACTCTGGACTTTGGGTGATCATGATGTACCAATGTAGATTCACAATAATAACAAATGTACCACTTCCGGTGGACAATGTTGATAACAGGGAAGACTGTGCATTTATTGGGGCAGAGGGTATATGGGAAATCTCTGTATCTTCTGCTTAGTTTTGCTGTGAATCTAAGCCTGCTCTAAAAAAATTAACTTCAAAATAATGCTGGTAAATAATGCCTTCTGAATATTTTGCTCCTCCAACACTAGCTGAGCAAGTAACTCCTTTAATACCATTTTCTTCTGAAATATAGTAATCAATGTAAGAGATCAAAATGTTCAGATATCAAGTTAACTTTCCTTCTCAAAAATCCATTTGCTATAAAAATAGCAATATAAAGATGATCTATTTCTAGTTCTTAAAATATTTATGTGCACAAAAAACAAATATGCTCTACAAATGTCCATTTTACCCCAAAGCAGTGACCTGTGAAACACTGATTGTATTTTAACAGAAAATTTCATTAAAATATAATTAAGAACACCAACTTGAGCTGCTCTTTGCTTTAGCTCCCAGTTTCTCTCCTTAAGTGCCTGATCCATTTCAAGGAGTTCTTGCTTTTTGTCTTCAATCTCCATCTTGCATTCTCTGAAATTTATCAAAGGAAAAAGATCAAAGCAAATAGTAGAAATAGTATAGTTTTTAAAAGTTAAGTCAACTAGCTTACCTTTCCTGTAAGTCAAAAGTGATAGGATACATAAGATTATTTCAAATTGGAAAGGTCTCAAGTTAAAGTAATAAGAAAAATGACTGATATTAATTCAATTACTTTAATAGAGTGTTCTAAATAGAGAAAAAGTTACTTCAAACTCAACTATTATAGACAATTTAAGCTAAATGTTAAAGTACTCCCAGGGTATAAGACTGAATCAGTGCAAAAAATTTAAAAATATACCCAGATTTTTTCATCTATAGATTAAGGGAGCATTTGAAAGTCTTTTCTATATAACAGCTGTCAGTTTATTACAATTGAATGAGGGATTTTATCTCATAGTTGATACTGCTGATACCCACAGCTCATTCAATCACCATTGTATTTCTCATGGGAATTTTACTCAAAATGATGCCTTACAGATAGTGAAGTAGCAAAGTATACTATAGAAATATTTTTCATAAATATATTTTATATAAATTTATTTTATATATGAAGGCTGTCCAGAAAAAATCCAGCCACTGTCAATATAAAGATAATGGTTATAAGGCTGGTCACTTTCTGGACAATCCTCATATATTTTATAAATATAATTTTTATAAATCCTCATGTTCTTAAAACCCTAACTTATAATTTTACATTATAAAAACGCTTATCACCAACACAATTTTAAGACTTTTACCATTTTAAAGCCTGTGATCAGAGTATTTTAATTTAGAAGTTTAAGTTCTTTTTTATTTTTTTAATTGTTAAATTTATTGGGGTGACATTGGTTGGTAACTATTAGATAGTTTTCAGGTGTACAAATCTACATTACATCATCTATGTATTGCATTATGTGCTCATCACCCAGAATCAGCTTTCCTTCTATCACCATATATCTGATGGAAGTTTACGTTCTGATATAACAAAGGCTGAAAAGTTGATTTTGAAAACCTTCATATGATTTTCCAGTCTTAAATACAAAATAACATTAAATAAAGGTATTGATTTTATTTATTTATTTATTTATTTTTTTAAATTTATTGTTAAATTTGATGAGGTTACATTGGTTGGTAACAATTAGACAGTTTACAGATGTACAAGTCCACCTCACATCATTCATGCATCGTATTATGTGCCCATCACTCAGTATCAGTTCCCCTTCCATCACCTTATATCTAGTGCCCACTCCCACCTCCCCCCAC
>PVKE010019928.1:0-27992 GCA_004027555.1 Craseonycteris thonglongyai | reverse complement strand
GTGCCAAATTACAAAAACCTATGTCATCTATATGTACCTCAAGTTCAGTCCTCTATACAGGTATTTGTCACCTCTAGTTACCCCATGTGTTCCACTTACTCTGCTGCCTAAGAAATAACTTCAAAACTTAGGGACTTAAGACAATGACCATTTTTATTTTGTTCATGAGTCTGCAGTTTAGGACAGGGCTGGGCAGAGATGGCTCATCTTTGGGCTACTTGGGCATCAGGAGGCGTAAGGGGCATCTGAGGGCTGAGGCCTGGAATCTGACACCTTGAGCACTCCCGTGTCTGGCAGTTGATGCTGGCTCTTGGCTGAGACCTTACCTGGTGTTGGCTGAAATACCTATATGCAGCCTCTCTATGTGGTCTGGGCTTCCTCACAACATGGCAGCTGGTTTCCAAGGGCAAGCGTCACGTGTAAGAGAAACAAAGAACAACTGAGAGAAAAAGAAACGGTTTTCTTTTTATGATCCAGCTTTGGAAGTCATTTAGCGTTGTTTCCACTGTGCTCTATCAGGTGCTACCGCTTGATGGACAGTGGCAAGATTCTAGAAGAGCAGATGAAAGTCAATATAATTATATGGCCAGTTTTGGAGAGTACAATCTGCCACAACATGTAACACCACTTCTGGGAAAAATACGATGTATTCCAGCTTGAAAGGCAATAAATAAAGAATCCAGAGCCAAGCGCCTAAAGCTCTGTTATATACTGTGTGCAACTAGGCAATTTGCTTAAGCTCTTTATGCCTCAGTTTCCTCATTTATAAAACTGGATACCTGGGAAGCTGGGATGGCTCAGCGGGTTAAGCACTAGCTTTGCAGCCCTGGAGTCTGAGGATTGAATCCCGGCTCCGGTCCAGGCAGACCCATATACTAGACTGGGGAGTGCCCCCAGTTCAGTTCTTGCCGGGGTCTATGCGGGAGGCTCCCGGCCCAGTTCCTGCACTGTGGAGTGAAACTATATGGAAAACTAATGCTGCCAACTATGGAGACTGCTCTGGGCCCTCTCCCTTCTCTCTGTCTCTCTCTGTCTGTCAAAAAACAATAAAAATAAATCTTTAAAAACTGGATATTGGTTGGAGGGGGGAGTTATTTTTAAAAGAGCTTACAAGATGATCTAGCTCCCTAAGTCTTTGCTGTTATCATAAAACCAGGGTCAGAACTCCTCCAATTTGGGCAGTGGTAATTTCTGGTTCCTGAGAGGAAGGTAGTGATAACAGCACTGTCAGAGATATAAAATTAATGAAAGCAGTTCAAAACTGAATACCCAGTACCTGTAAGTCATTGTGTGCCAAGTAAGTTAACTTCAAAATCCATTAGGCAGGTGCTAATGTTATCCAGCTTATAAAAAGAATGTGACTTAGGTCATCTGCCCAAAGTAACCCCTGCAAGCATGTAGATAGGATTTGCCCCCAGATCTGTGTAACTAGTTCCAAGGAGTCTGAATTTCTGGATAACTGTGCGGAGCAGAGTCCTGCTCCTGAATCTGATTTGTGAGTGAGCAAGAAATGAACAGGCGTGTATTAGGCAGTTGGGACTTAGGGTTACTTAGTAAAGCAGTGAGGCTATCTTGACTGGCCAGGAAAGACGGAAGGGATATACTTGGGCAACACTAACTTAAGAATTCCCTTTATAAAATAAAAGGTCCCTCATTATTTGCAGAAGACATAGGATTGGTGTAAGAGCAAATCATTCTCTGGTAAGTACTAAAAGTCTCATTTTCTTCTGAACTGGAGGACAGCTACCTTTGGGTCCCGGGGAGCAGGGCTGAGCATATCCATCGGCTATGAATACTGGTACATGACTTATAAATGAGGCTGGCTGTTCACCCACTAAAGAATGTCTCCCCTAAGGTTTGACTCTGATGTAAAATCGAATAGTCCCCAGATTGTTTGCTTTCTCTTTTGTCTTGATGTGAGTTTGTGCTTCCTTTTAGTGAAGACTTTCTTCTTGATGGACCGGCCAGCCCAGCTGTAAAGCAACAGCCTTGGCCGCTGACGCCCGTAGGTCTCTGGGCAAGTTCTGACCTAGTTGGACAGTAAGTTCCATGATGGCAGGACCTTGTCTGTCTTGGTCACCACAGCATCCCTGGTGTCTAGTCCAAGGCCTGGCACAAAACTTGTCGAGTGCCTGAAGGCCCGAATGTTTGATCGGAAGCTCAAACAAGCAAAAGTCAGAAGTCCATAAATTAATTTGAGCTCTTTATGCCAGAGGCACAGACCACTCAGGGATCACACAAAGGAGGGACCACAAATGCCTACTCGAATACTGTGGATGCAGTAGCCACTTAATAAATGCTCGCTGACTGAGTGACATTACCTCATGCTACACCTGATCCATGCTAAGACGTGGGAAGGCGTAGGATGAGATAATCTGTAGGAAGCTATTTTTTATTTTTTCTCCAAGGATGTAGTAAATATGGTCATCACAAAATTGGTCGTGGTTTTGGATATTTGAATCACAGTTAAGCCTGTGGGAGTCAGCTAAGCAGACAGCCAAAAAAATGTAACAATCTTCTCAACATTGACCTCTAATGGATAGGGTTTAAATTCATTAAAGTAAAGAAAATCTAGAATCATCCTTTAAAAAGTTTATCCTTGCATAAAAGCAATATGCAGCCCTTGGTTTTCCTGTAGTCACTGGGACAGAATTCAGAAAATGTGGACAGTCCTCCCATTGGGACGAATAGCAGCTGGAATATCTTTCAGACTAGAGATTTCTTTCCTGCAAATCAAATACAGAACTTCAATGGTAGCTGCAGATACAATGTTTTACATTAATGTAAACTAAATTTTAAAGAGATGCTGTGTCTCTAATTGAAGGTCTTTAAGGAAAGATATCCCAAAAAACTAAAGCTCACTGCAGAGATAAAAAGAACAGACTGTCTTTGGAGAACATGGCTCGAATGAATTTAAATATTTATCATATAATTTTATATCAAAGTCTTAATGAGCCGTAATGTTTATGGCGTCACTTCTGGAATCAATTAAAAAATACTTTGAAATGCTATTTCTAGTAGGATTTCCATCTGGGGCATCATTTAAATAAAAATTGATTTCATGGGAAATAATGCTACATTTCTTCCTGAACTTAAAATTTCACACACCTGCCATCAAAAAGCAAACAGTATAGCTTGAAGCAAGAGATTTTAGACCTCTTCCAAGTTTCTTCGTCAAAGCCCCCAAAGCAGGTGTTCTTTTATAGTCCAAAGAATAAGATACGTTGAGAAAGTCCTCTTTCATAATTTCCCAGAGAATACATGAAGAAAATCGCTAAGCTTCCATTTCAAACATGAGGGATTTGGGTTGAGTTTAAACAACAGCTTGTACAAAACATCATAGCTCCAATTCTCTCACGCTCAGATGGTGGGTGTTGATGTAATAGGCAAGATGGCTTTGGACATTCTAAACACAGGGCTAGAAAGGCAATGACACGTGTCAACTAACCAACTGCAAAGTTACCAAGTTAGTTGGAGAGAAAAATTAACCAGTATCTTTTGCAAATTCAATGTGTTGTGGGGAATGAAACAATTACTTACATAGTCCTACTAAGCAATAATAAATCAAATAAGATTCTGAGTTCAAATTACTTGGTTAGTGTCTCCATTCCCCACTTTCTTTTTGAATGTGTGTTGTCCTGGGGACCATGTGACAGATAAACCAGCAGGTTTTATCCTGAGTAACTGGAATTAACATTACAATTGATCCATTCACGCATGTATGTGCTTTACACAAAACTGGGAATTTATGTTAAGTTCCTTAATGCTTGTTTCAAATGCTGTATACAAGGTACCTTGTAGAGTATTCCTTCAGCTATGATCTCATATAACATCCTGCATTCTTCAATCTAAGTACTACTTGCTTATTTTCTTTGAGTAAATAGCTGTAGTCTTGCTTTACTTACATAACTTGCATTAACATTCTGAGTTTTTCCTCTTAACCCCTGTCTAACCAGGTTAAGAGTATCTCAGTCCAAAACATAAGACTGCTTATGGATTTCAAGGAGGAAAATGAAGGAAAGCTACAGTTTATTAGTTATATAGAAATATCATCCCCTTTCACACAGAAATGAGAAAATACTGTGAAATTCACACATTCAGAGAATAAAATCAGATGTACTAGAACTGAAGGTGGAAACAGTGTTGTGGATTTTTTTCAGGGCAGTTTTATGACCTTTTAGCCTCGTGAGGTCACATGTCATTTACCGGTAACTCAAGAGTAGAGAGAATTCAAGGGGATCCAGGAACTTGGATGGGAAAAATATTACCTCTTTAGTTTCACTAACCTCAAACTGAAATTTAGTATTTCTTTTCATTAAAATGTAAGTCATAAGCCACAGTACCCATGATTTTGTTACCAAGAGAAATCACATTCTCATATCACATTATAGTCATTAGAGATATCTTTTACACCTATCACTACTTTAAAATTACGGTAGTTATACCTGCTGCTAGCGTGTATTATTTAATAACGAATGATTAACAAAGATAATATCACAATTTTTTTTTAAGTTTGAATAATGTATTTTAATAGAAGTGGTTCCCTTTGTAATCTTGTGTATTTAAAGACCTCATTCTGAGAAAAGGCTATAGGCTTCATTGGCTGCCATGGAGGTCCTTGGCACCAAAGGGTTAAAAATTCCTAAAACTATGCAAAACACCTAATGTAAAAGCTAGATTCCTAGGGCAAATCATTCCTTGCTAGCAGTTTTGAAGTTGAAACAAACTTGACCTTCAGATCAACACAGCCTCCTTGCTGTAAATAGACGGTTCTCATGATAGTCATTTTTACTTTATTTTGCCATGAGAAAAGACCTGTAGATTCTAGAACAATTTCTGCTATCATAGCATAGGTTGTTTTCTCTAATGATAAACTTTATCACTGACATTTTGCCATCAACACTGAATTGTTCTCTCATATTTCATACTGCTGAAATCCAGTCTCTTTCCTAAGGGCACTGAATATAATCATTTTATAATTTGATTTTAAAACATCATAGAAAGAGCATCAAGATAGCTACTTGGAAAATGTAATGATAATTCCTCATTTTGAGTTAAAAAAAAAAAGGTAACATCAAAGTGCTCCATCAAAGTCAGTGCTTTTAAATAACAGTGCACCTGTCCTACTCATTCTCATTTGAAATGTTACAAATCAATTAACATATTTCTAGAGGTGTTAAGATTATGGCCTCTGAGTTGTAATTATAAGAAAGATTAAATGATGAGATGATGCTCAGTAGATGTGCCTTGAGTATAAGTATATGAGACTTTTTGGAAAATTCTCCATGGAGACTCTGGCCAAAAATAGACATATCAGATGCCAGCAAGTTAAATGAATATTCACTCATTGAAAGCTATTGAGAAATTATTGATGTGCCCCAGAATTATTCACTTATCACTGAAGTCAAATACTATTCAAAATGCTCATCTTCAGAGTGAAATAAATGCTACTGGAATTCAGAAACTAATAAAAAACATTAAAAAAGAACAATATATTCTTGCAGTAAATTGAGACATAATTCACATACCATAAAAACGGTATTATTCATCTACATAAACAATTATTTTTTATTCATTAAAATAGTAGGTATATTACTTGTATAGCGCTAAACTTTGCTTTTTGTTCCCTGTTAAATTTTTTTAATTTAGAAAAATTGATTATATATTTAGGCTTTGATTAACTTCAATACCAGAGGTTTGCTTTGATTTACAAGCTACAAAACCATCCAACTTGTTGTGCTATGATAGAAAACTCAAAATTCCTAAACTTGGGAAGCAAGTGAACTACAGTATGGCAAATAAACCAATTTGTATTTGACAGTGTTATAGGAATAAAGGTACCAAAGGCCTTCATCAATGACAAGCTATGCATTTAAGACCTGGAGCAAATTTTTAGTGATTATTTATATCTGTGTTTGAATTAAAGTAAATCTACCAATGATAATTTAGCTTTAGGGTTATTGTTCTCTTCTCTAGGTAATGATTTCCATTTTTAAAGATAAAAACAACTGACATGACTCCTACGTGAAGACCATCCAATGCTATCCTCTTCCCAGCTGAATTTTCAGAGGAAGATACTGAAAAGTGCACTTTGCTCTAACAACCAAAAAGCAACTGCATGAACACATGCAAGAGGTTCCACTCCAACTTCGTTGGCATAAACTAGATTATTTTTCTCTAAACAGGAAGCTGGTGACAGTTTCCCTGGTATTTTCAGAATACCCTATGTACAAGAAAAACCCCAACTTTTGTTTCAAAGTAAGTGTTTTTCCCCCTGCTGTGCCTACTGTTGCTACTTATGAATGCTGCAAACAAGATAGAAACCAAATTCCAAACTATTCTGGGCTGATTCAGATTAGGGTAGCACTTGTAAAAAATAAAGAGCAAAGTTAACAACATATTGCAAGACTGTGCTGGAGCCTTTAAACCCAAAACAATACTGAAGGGAGAATTTCTGGAATTCCATGGGGGACTATTTGGCTCGAGCTGCAAAGTCCGTATCTCTAAATAATGTCATGTTAGCCAGTGTTGAGCAAGAAACGGGTTTATAGTTTAACCTACCTCACGGAACATTAATCTGCATTTAACCGAATTCCAGAGACTCCACACAAAATTAGCAACTAGAAGCCACTTCACATTTTTCTCCTGGTACAATTGCTTCTGAAGACAAACTTGCAGGAGGTAAGAGACAGGGAAAACCATAATGATTTCTAGACCATGTAACTATTGGTATATAAAAGAAGCTGATTACCTCAGAAGAAGCGCAAGATTTAACAGCCCATGCTCTGCAGCTCCTGGGAAGCAGCAGCGACGCGGCAGACAGCATCCACCAGATTCTCCCAGGCCTGTGACTGTGTGGACTCAGCCACAGACTCTGCCTCCAGCTGACGTCAAAGTCCCTGTCACATGGCCAGATGAAAGCCAAGAGAGCATTGGTTGTCATAGCAACCACAGACCGGCTCTGAAATTATTTCAATAGGTCATCTGTCGCTGTGGTGTATATGCATGTGTGAGAGTGTGTGCGCGTGTGTGTGTATGCACACACACCACCATAACCATCACGGACAGCTCTCTCAGCCCCCGAAGTTGTGACTCAAGAGTGCCTACAACTTTCCTCTTTAAGACTTAAGTGTCTGCTCGTTACAGTTATTGGCAGGAAAATGCGTGCCACTCTGAACTTCCCATCAGTCTAGTTATCACCAGCATGAAACACGTATCTTTCCCTGTAGAACAGAAGGAAAGAAACTGAAAAAAATGTCTGGAGGTAGTTTTCTGAGCTCATTAAATCTATTTGTAAGCAAATGGATAAACAGAAGCTCAAGGGGAGTTGGAAGAAAACGTACTTTTAGAACTATCTAAGCATCCACACCACTGTCCTGAGCCATGTTAGGGATGGAAAGGAAAGTAAGAAACATAGGGGTAATGGCCGAGAGTCAGAAGAGAGACTCTAAGAACCCTGACACCCACGAGATGGGAGACGGGGTTAGAGGAATTCAGGATCCCTGCACTGTAAAATGTCTATGTGAGAATGAGGACCAAAGGAACTGCACACCAGTGCCGCTGCAACACAGCCTTGCGAGTATGTTCATAACTTGTTTGGACCCTTGCTTTGGAGTCACCATTCAGATGCTAAATTCTCCCCTCATAATTGCTCTCTCCACACCCGTTCGAGGATCAGTGTGTAGCAAGTGGTAAGTGTCCGGCCAACACAAAGCCCAGTGAAAGCCTAGAGCAGCAGAATAAAAGGCAAGCCCTGCATAATTTCTAACTTCAGCTTCATCTCCTTTAGGACCCCCTAGCTTACTTCTAACTCCTCATGCTTCCTTATTTCCTAGTTTATTCCTCCTTGTAACTAAAGAAAGCCACTTAAAATGAAATAAAACCCGCAAATTATAAAAATAATTTTCTGAAAATTATATTCAGAAAACATATACCCCTTCAAAGGGCAAAAGAGAGAAAAGGCAAGGGCAAAGAGATTACTCTAAAAACCCCATGGAACTTTCCATACTAGGGTTCGCAAGATTTCTATGTGGTTGCTTTAAAACAAACAAACAAACAAAAATAAATAAATAAAAACAAAGAGTATCTCTGGGGTGCTGCAAAATATAAACAGAAGCTAAGCCAGGAGGGCAGATTTCTGTCATTCTAAAAGAATAAAATTTCTTCAGAGTCAGAAATTGCTTCTTGAACAATAAGATTATTAACGTCTAAACTATTTGGCTGCCGAATCCTCCATTCTCACCTTCCTCTTCCTTTACTTCTGTCCCAGCTCCAATGGAGAGAAAAGATACATTCTTATTTGAAAATTATTTTTCTGATGCTATTAGCTGTAGCACTGCAAAAGTAAGAACAAGTTGTAAAGCTATAATGAACGCTCCCCCTTTAATTTCAAATTAATGACAGCAGGAAATTTACCTGCTTGCACAAGGACAATGGGCTCATTAGATCCAATGTCTATCTAAATGGGTCAGGATGTCTCACCAGGGGCAGATTTCAGTAACAGCCACAGTTCACATATTTGCAATTTGTTTCAGTTATAGTTCTGGTTTTCTGTCCAGAAATGCACTTTGTAGAGGGGAATGGGAAGTGAGGAGAGAAAGCATGTCGTTCTAGACCAGGGGTCTCCAAACTGTTCAGCCCGCGGGCCGCATTAACTATCAAACAGCAGTTTGGGGGCCGACTACACACTCGAGGTCCAAATAAAAAAGAATCAAAACATAGATGTTGTTTTTAATTATTTATTTAATATTATTTTATTCAGATAAAAAGGTTTCTACGGGCCGTATGAGAGGGATGCGGCCCGCGGGCCGTAGTTTGGAGACCCCTGTTCTAGACTCTAAAGACCCCATGCTCTCTGAACTGCCTGCTTTGTCATCTTTCTCTCTGACTCCAAATCTGTGGCTGCCTGAACTCTCCTCTTCATGCAAACTCAGCATCTACTGGAGTAAAACTGCAGTACCGCTCTTTGCCAATAGATGATGTCCTCTGAAGCAAGAAGTTCTCAGTTCTAAAAATTCCTGAAACTGAGAGCTTGCATTCGTTTGACATTTAGCAAAAACTAACACTCTTTTTGTGAATGTTCTATTATGTTTAAGACTAAGTGTATTTTACTATACACTGACTTGGGCTTAAACTCATCAAAATCAGTGGACTGACCTTCAATACGAAAAGTAGATGCAGGTAATCCTTTATTCTATAGCTGCTTCCAACCTGCCGTCACTTATTTTCCTTTACAATTACCTACGATTAGAGATTTCTCTTATAACTAAGGAAGCTACTGATCTCTTTCAGGTTTAAAATCGTGAGCATGATCTCTTTGGAGCTCAGATTTCTACCAATTGGACTAAATAATCCAAATGTTATTGAAAATACCACAGGAAATACACTTGGGGCCTTTTCCAATCACAGCCTACCATGTTGAAGAGAATATGTATCTTTTTATTTTTTAAGATTTATTTTATTGTTTTGGCAGAGAAAAAGAGACAGAGAGAGACAGAGAGAAAAAGGAGGGCCCAGAGCAGTCTCCATAGTTGTACGTCATCAGTTCTCGACATAGTTTCATTTCACACAAGTGGATGGGGGCCACGCAGGGCAAGATCTGGGGGGTTGTGGGGGAGCACACTTCAGTTCAGCAAATGGGTCAACATGGGCCTGGGCCAGGATTCAGTCCTCGGGCCCTGGGGCTGCAAGGCAAGCGCTTAACCAGCTGAGCCATCCCGGCATCCCCTTTATTTTTTTAAATGACAGCTCATTTTTTAGGTGAACATGATTCATTTAATTTAAAAATACCCATTCAAAAATATTAACACTTTTGCACTATAGTGTTCACTTGGTATATGAATGTCAAGGTTGCCTATTATTAGTCTGACCACTTTGCCAGAAATAACATAAATGCCACTACGCCAGTCTGACCTGAGTTCACATACCTGAATTATTAATTAACAGGTGGTTTGGGCCGTGAGTTGACAGTATAATCAGCCTTTTATTTGAAATGTGTAAGTAGAAATGTTGCTGTCTCCACATTCATGGGAAGGCTGTGAAATTACTTTTTTGGCAATACTGGGTTCAAATCTCAGCTAAGCAAATTACTTAAGTCCTTTAAGCTCCAGTGCCTACATCCTAACATTGTTGTGAGGATTGAAAAGGTTGACCTCTTCTAACATTATGACACTGTCACAGGGTCAATGGTTCAATGTGTGTGCCACTTCTTGTTTATCTGTCTGACCCTACACAGGCCTTCAGGGAGAGGGCAGAGTCCTATTTATCGCTACAACTCTACAGTTAGTACACAGCTTGGAATATAATAAGTGCTCAATAAATGTTGACTCAGTCAACTATTGAAAATAAATGCTGAACAATAAACACCATCATACAGTGCTGGTGGGAATGTAAACTGGTACACCACTGTGAAAGGCTGTATGGAGATTCCTCAAAAAATTACGAATGGAATTACCATATGATCCAGCCATCCCTCTCCTGGGTATCTATCCCCAAAACCTGAAAACCTTAATCCACAAAGATACATGTACCCCAATGTTCATCGCAGCACGGAGGCCAAATTGTGGAATCAACCAAAGTGTCCTCTGATAGATGACTGGATAAAGAAGTTGTGGTACATTTATACAATGGAATATTACTCAGTGATAAGAAAAGATAAACTACTGTCATTTGTGACAACATGGTTGGACCTTAAAATCATCTTATTAAGTGAAATAAGTCAGACTAAAAGAATCAAGAAACAAATGATCTCACTTATAGGTGGAATATAAAACTGAAAGTAACAAAGAAACAAAATCCCATGGACACAGTCAATAGTTTAGTGGTTACCTGAGGGTAAGGGGGGAGGTGGGTGGGAGAGCTCGGGGGTGGAGGAGTAGTAGAGAGGGGGCATCAAATATATGGTGATGGAAAGAGAGCTGATTCTGGGTGGTAAGCATGTAATGTAAAGAATAGGCAATGTAATATAGAATTGTACACCTGGAAACAATGTAATTGTTATCAACCAATGTGGCCCCAATAAATTTAACAAATAAAAAAATAAATAAAAATTAAAATAATAATAATAATAAAAAAGGTTCCTTTGTCTTCCTGCTGAAAAAGAATAGGCAGCCTCTCTTAAATCCCCAAAAAGTGCAAAGGAAGGCAAAAGAAAAACAAAACATTTTGATTTATCACAAAATGTTCTAGCATTGAATGGGTTCAAGTCAATTCACTAAATAAATTAAACTTATCTCTACTAAATCACAAATATTTACTATGGGAGTACATAAATTATATGCTGATGCATTTTATAGCTATTGCCATTGATGTTGAATAATTTTTGACATTCACTGACATTAATTAAGCACTTACTATATGTGGAACATTGTTCTAAATACTGTAGATATATTAAATTATTTACTTTAATAACCCAATGAGCAGGTATTATTCTCTCTCACATTTCACAACCGAAGAAACTTAAGCATAGAACGTTTAAGTAACTTGCGTACCTCATACATGGTTGAACCAGGCTCTATACCCTGGATTCATACATTTTTGGAAATAATTTACACTTGGTATATTTTTAGAAAGAACTGAATTATTTCTTATGTTTATTTTGTATTTGAGGTTGTTTTTATTTTTAATTTCTTATGAAGGGGGGGAAAAGCCAATTTATCTTTTCTACATCTGGGAACTCTAAGGATTATAATCTAGCTTAAACCTAAGGGGTCATATGACAAGAAGAATTTAATAAGAAAGATTTGAATAAAAAAAGTAGGCAGGGGGAAGACGAAATGGCTCAGCAGGTGAAGCACTCACTTTGCAGCCCTGAGGACCAAGGATCAAATCTCAGCCCTGGCCCATGTGGACCCATATGCTGAACTGGGGTGTGCTTCCCATGTGGGAGGCCCCTAGTTCAGTTTACATCATGCGTGTTCCCCGCCCACCTGTGTGGAATGAAACCATGTCAAAAACTGATGACACACAACTATGGAGACTGTTCTGGACCCTCCCCCTTCTCTCTGTCTTTGTCTCTGTCTCTGTCAAAAACAACAAAATTTTAAAAAAGAAAAAAAAATAAAAGAAAAGTAGGCAGGGGATGCCAGGATAGCTCAACGAGTTGAGTACTTGCCTTGCAACCGCAAGGTCCAGGGATCGAATCCCAGCCTTGGCCTGTGCAAATTCACATGCTGAGCTGTGGAGCAACTAGTAACTGCTGAGTTGGCGATGAAGGTTCTAGCCTTCCATGCAGGAGGCCTCCAGTTTGGTTCCTGCCCCATGTGGCACCATATCCACCCATGTGGAATGAAACTATGTCACAACTAATGATGTACAACTATGGAGACTGCACTGGGCCCTCCCCCTTCTCTCTCTCTCTCTCTCTCTCTCTCTCTCTCTCTCTCTCTCTTCCTCTCTCTCACCTTCTCTCAAAAAATAAAATAAATCTTTTAAAAAAAGGAAAATAAAAATAGGCAAAGTACAATAGTAAAATTATCCTGAAACTGTAGCCAAATCATTATAGTCTTAACTAAAGCAAATATTTGAAGTGCCTGCTTGTGTTAACTTCTGTTTCCCACTATGATGGAGTTTCATGTGCTCAAACCAATACTCCCACTGAGAGTATTAATAGCTGGATTTTTTTAAAAAAATGATTGGACGGTATCAAAGAGTAGCAAAGGCAGAAAAATCTTTAAATGCCAAGATCTCAGATAAAAGGAAAATATATTGAATGTAGCCCAGCATTCTTCACATTATCTCTGCTTTTCTCTTTAAATTATTGGATGATTTTTAAGTGGTGTGGGGCGTTTGACATTCTCAGAGACTGGAGAGACAAGAGTTAGAGTACAAACATTCCAAAGCATTGAATACTTTGAGATAAAGATCCTGGTATAAAAAAAAAAAAAAAAGGAATAACAGAGAAGTGATCTCAACATTCTGAACTGTTTTCCCCTTGAAGCATTTGCCAATTCTTAAAAGCTGTTATGAAATCTTCAGCAAAGGGGATACAAACGTAAAGGGAGAGTTTAGCAGTCTTTTAGTCTTCCTAGTCCAAGGAAGACAAAAACTGGAGTACAGGATCCTCCAAGGAGTTGGAGTTGGTAAACACCCTCTTGGTGATGCAGGGATATAGCTCAGTGGGTTGAGCACTTGTTTTGAAGCCCTGGGGTCTGAGGATTGAATCCTAGCCCTGGCCTGTGTAAACCCATATGCTGAACTGGGTGTACCCCTCATTAAATTCTCACCAGGGCAAGTTTCCATGTGGGAGGCCCAGGTTTAGCTCCCGCCCTGGGCATGCTTCCCATGTACGATGTTCCCAGCTTGTGGAGGTGTGCTTCCCATGCAGGAGGCCCAAGCTCGGTTCCTGCTCTGTGCAGCCCAGTGCCCACCTGTGGAGTGAAATTATAGCAAAAACTAATGACATACAACTACAGAGACTGCTCTCAGCCCTCCACCCTCTCTCTCTCTCTCTCTCTCTCTCTCTCTCTCTCTCTGTATGTGTGTGTGACTCTGTCAAAAACAATAACAATAAATTTTTAAACACCTCCAGTTTTTATACACCACTTCTAAGTTTTTAGGTCTCATACTCAAAACCCTAGAAGTAATGGAAAACAGAAAATAGAGGCACCCGCATAAAGACCAATACCCATCCTGGAATTATTAAAATACCTAATTGGATCAAGGTAATGTGCCCTACTCTAATTACCTTCCAGAAAAAATTAACCTATTCTAAAGGAAGATGACATCATTCAGAGCCCATTCCATTTTTCATACATCACTTCCAATTCAATCCAAAATCATTAAATCATATCAGGAGGCAGATCTAACTGACCAAAATCTAAGAGAAAAAAATAGATTGTAGAAGTAGATCCACAGGTGATTCATCTGAAATGATCAGACAGGGATTTTAAAATAACTATAATTAATATGTTAAAGGACATAGATGGCAAAATAGAGTGTTCCATGTGTAAAATATAAAATCTATAAAAAGGAACATATTAACATTCAAGAACTGAAAACTACACCAAGTAAAATTCAAAACACAATAGATGGGTTAAAGAGCAGAGAAAATATAGCAAAAAAGAAAATCAGTGAAATGAAAGATAGATCAGCAGACAATAACTAAAGTATAATTAGAAAAAAGAATGGAAAACACAGAAAAGAAGGTAAGAGACACGTAGGACATGATGAAAAGGCTAACGTGTATTTTGTCAGAGAGGAGAAAATAGAGAACCAAGAGAGAAGCCATATTTGAAGAGAATTGGCTAAAAAATTTCCAAAACTTCCAAAAGACACAAAGCAACATCATTAAGACCGATGGACCCCAAACAGGATAATTACAAAGAAAATCACACCTACACACATTATAACCAGCCTGCCAAGAACCAAAGACAAAGACAAATTTTTAAAAGCCAGCAAGAAAAAAATAAAGTCATATTAACTTTAAAAGAGCAGAAAAAAACTTAACAGTAAAATTCAACAGTGAAACAAACAAACGAATAAACTGTTCAACTAGAAAATTGGCAGAAGATGGAATGAGTCACTTCCCCAAAGAATACATATAGATGACAAGTACATGAAAAGTTTTTCCAATATCATTAGCCATTAGGGCAAATTAAAACCATAATGAGATATCACTACATACCTATCAAAATGACTGAAATATAAATAATGAAAACACCAAGTGTTGGCAAGGATGCAGAGAAGCTGAATCACTCATACATTGTAAAATGGTACAGCCACTACGAAAAACAGTTTGACTATTGTTTTAAAAGAAAAAATCAAACATGTAACTACTATATGACTCAACAATTATACTACTGGGTATTCCAAAAACATGAAGACTTACGCTAAAGCAAGAACTCACAGACGAATGCTTCTAGCAGCTGTCTTTGTAATGGCCAAGAATTGAAAACAACTCAGATGCTTTCAATGAATGAATGGGTACGTCCATACCATGAAATATTGCTCAGTACTAAAATGGAACAAACTATTAATGCACACAAACATCTGCACAAATTTCCAGAGAATTGCTCTGAGTGAAAAAGCCAATCTCAAAATCTGACACACCATGCGATTCCATTTATGTAACATTATTGATATGACAAAATTATAGAAATGCAAAATAGATTTGTGGTCGTCAGGGATTAAGGAGGGAGTTGGGTAAGAGGGAGTGACTGAAGTTGTAAAAGGGTAATATGAGGGATAAAAATGTTCTATTTTTTTCTTAAGATTTATTTTATTGTTTGAGAGGAAAGAGAGAAAGAAAAAGAGACAGAGAAGGGGGAGGGCCCAGAGCAGTCTCCATAGTTGTGCATCATTAGTTGAGACATGGTTTCATTCCACACAGGTGGATGTGGGGCCATGAAGGGCAGGAACAGAACTGGGGGCCTTCACTGCCATCCCAGTGGTTTCCAGTTGCACCACAGTTCAGACGGAAATGTTCTGTATGTTGACTGTTATCAGTGTCAATATCTTGGTTGGAATATTGTACAAGTTTGTAAAATGTTATCTTTAGGGTAAAATGGACAAAGTGTATATTGTTTTTCTCTGTGTTGTTTTTTCAACTGCATGTAAATCTACAATTTATTTCAAAATAAAAGTTTAATAAAATTTTTTAAAACAAAAGTGACATAAAACTTTTTCAGTCAACAAATAAGGGAATTTGTTCCAACAGAGTTGTACTAAATTTCGAAAGCACTGGTCAGGCAGAAGAAAAGATCCCAGATGAAAACACAAAGATTCAGAAGGGGCAAATATATAGACAAATCTAAATGAACATCAATTTTGTAAAATGATAACATCTTGTAGGGTTTAAAAATATGGGTAGGTCCAGACCAAAATATAAGCACAAAAGGTAAGAGAGGGTGAGTAGAATGAAATGTTATACGTTCTTGTATTCCAGTAAAAGTCCTAATTGATAAGAGTTTCTAATAAGGTGAGGGTGCACAATGTAAATCTTGTAGTACTCACTAAAACAATAACAAAAGAATGCATACCTAATAAACTAATAGAGAAGAAAAATAATTTTAAAAATTAGTTGATTTCCAAAAGAAGTGAGAAAAAGGGGAAAAAGGGAAAATATAGAATAAATAAGAAGAAATTGTAAGATTAAGATTTTAATTTTAAGTATGTCAATAATTACCATAATAGTAAACTGACTAAATATTCCAATTAAAAGATAAACATTAGACTGTGTTAATATTCAAATTCTAACTATGGACTGCATGCAAAAGACACATTTTGAAAATAGGGGCACAGAAGCGCTACAAGTAAAAAGATGAAAAATTATGTACAAACTACCAAGCAAAAGCAGGTGTAGAAATATTACTACCAAGAAATAGTACTTGATAGTAATGAAAGCAAGAAATACTACTAGCAATATAGAGGAAGAGTTCATAATTCACTTATTGAAATATGCATGCATCTAATAAAATAGCATCAAGATAAAATAATCACAATCATAGTATTGATATAACATATCGTTCTCAGTAACTTAGAGAACACATAGCAAAACTAATAGCTATAGAGTATTTCAAGGACAAAATTAACCAACCTGATTTAATTACCATATGAAGAATAATGCTGTAAACAACTGCAAAAGACACATTTGTTTCCTCAAATGTACTTAACAATACTGGCTACATGCTGGGCCGTAGAAATGTCTCAACGCATTACAAACAATTGAAATCACAAGTATACTCATTGTGCACAGTAGAACAAAGATAGGAATCAATATTAAAAAGACAATCAGAAGGGATGCTGGGATAGCTCAGCAACTGAGCGCTTACCTCACAAGCATGAGGTCCAGGGTTTGATTCCCAGCCCCTGCCCTTGCAAACCCATATGCTGAACTGTAGTAAAACTGGTACTGCCAAGATGGCAACAGAGATTCTCACCTCCTACGCAGGAGGCCCCTGGTTAAGGTCCCACTCCACACAATCCCTCATCCACCTGTGTGGAATGAAACCATGTCACAACTAAGAATGTGCAACTATGGAGATTGCTCTGGGCCCTGCCTCCTCCTCTCTCTTTCTCACTCTCTCATTCTCTCCAATAATAAAATAAACCTTTAAAAAAAAGACAAATAGCTGGGATGGCTCAGTGGGTTAAGTACTCGTCTTACAACCCTGGCATCTAAGGCTTGAATCCTGGCCCTGGCCTGTGCAGACCCATACGCTGAGCTGGGGTGTGCTTCCCATGTGGGAGGCCCCCCACCAGTTCCTGCCCTGTGCAGCCCCGCGCCCACCCATGGGACAAAAGTATATGGAAAACTAATGTACAACTATGGAGACTGCTCTGGGCCCTCCTCCTTCTCTCTGTCTCTCTCTGTCTCTCTCTGTTGAAAACAATTTTTTTTAAATCTCTAAAGGGAAACTAAGCAACACATTTCTAAATGATCCATGGATTAAAAAGATTTACATTGCAATTTAGAAATATTTGTACTCAAAAACAAAAATATAATGCATCAAAACTTACATGAATCTAAAGCACTATTTAATAAAAATTGCACATATATATTAAAAACAAGCAAACCAACACTGAGGTCCTACTTTTGGCATGGCACTTCGAGGAGCTCCATGAACTTGTTCCCCAGTGAAACAAGCATAGCTGATGAAAAATATTTTGAAATACGATATAAAGTCTCAAAACTTACCCTTAAGGCATACAGCCATTGGGTGGGGGGAGGGGGTGGGGACGGGGGTGGGGGTGGGGGTGGGGGGGAGGGAAGCATGTATTAAAGAAAAAGTACTAAAACTTGATAAGAACGTTGACAGTCTATGGTACCTGAATCATGACCCACTTTTTTCCCAACCCCTCAGCTCAGTTTGATGGAAGCTTCATTTTAAGAAGGTTTGACCAATACAACTGGGCTCCATCTCCCTTCAGCTCTGTCAATCAAGAGCCACTGTATCTTACCAGGAAAGGCCTCACCGGCCTTTCTTCAGCTCCAGTGTTAAATTGCTGATGACTGCAGCCTCCAGGAGAAAGAGAGAGAGAGAATTCTTATTTAAGGCAAAATTAGTATAGGTCAAACCTATTCCCTATTGTTAAAGTTTCCACCATCAAAATAACTGCAAACTTTGTGCAGCTGAAACATCACACATTGACTAAGCTTATAGAAGTTCATGAAATTCCCAGGAATCTCTATAGTAGAAAATAGAATGCACTGCATTTAAAAGCATTGCAGAAGAAACTCTAGAAAACAGTTCTTCACATCCCCAAGTCATTAGGAACCCTTCATTAATATTTGATAATATTCATGCAAAGACTCTTCAAAGTCTTTATCAATACTGAGGAGTCACATGGGTTGAAAATAAAAAAGAGAGAGAGAGAGAAAGGGAAAGGACATCAAAATCACTCAAGGAACAAAGATAGGCTCGCCTTTCACACAGCCTGCCTTTTCACCGGTTGAATGAGAGGAACAAATTCTTTTCTCAGAGAGAATTTCTCACATGAAACTAAAGATTTTGTTTGGTAGGAAAATGATGCACAAATCACCTGTTTACATTTAGTTTCCCATACAAAAGGAGAGCTGCAAAATGTCACTTTTCCATCCACAACATCCAGTATAATTAGAGCAAATATTATAACAGGATCTTGTTTTTGCTTTCTTTTTTCAAGATTGTTTTAGAACCATAACCGTCTCATTGTTGTCAGACTGACATTTGCATGGTTATAAGCCTGACTTGTCCCAATCATCTCAGATTCTATTCCTTCCTGCTGTCAAGGGACAAAGAAATAGGTCAGAAAAGTGTGCAGAACCTAGGTGCTTCTCTAGTGGAGCCTGTGTTGAAAGTGCAACTCCTCGCAATCTCAAAATTCACCTCCAACCCAAACTCATACATTTTGCTGCGTTTTTGTGTGAAATGTTGGCATTAAGGATTCTTGCTGTGTTATAATGGAAAGGGTGCAAACTTTGAACTGTAATAAAATTTAATCCATTTCCCATTTAGGAAAAAAAAGTGCAGCTCGCTGCCGCGTTCATTAAATGTTACATAAACATGTTCTTTGAAGCTGAAGCAAATCTAACTGGTTTTCAGAGTGAAAATAAAATATAAAAACTGTCTTTGGAATTATTTCTAAACAGACTTGTCTCTAATCTTAATGTAACAGAAATGTATATGATGATCAGTATGTAATCATTTTTTTTTCACATGTAGAAATACATTTTCTAAGCTTTGACATTTTCAGAGATCAAAATTTCCTATATTTTGTAAATGGAAATACCACTGCGAAAAACAGAATGCTATAAATAGAATGATGTTCTTTGTTTCCAAAGACTATAAATATGCTAGAGCAATGCAAAAATAATAAAGAAAGTGAGATATTTCATAGCAAAGTTTGGGGGTAATGTTAGGATGGTAATGTCTGAGTTATCTTGGGGCAAATGCTGTAGCCGCAAGTGTCACCAGCAAATAATCTCGAGGCAAATGGGAAATGAGATATACATGAACTCTCTAAATAGGACTTTTCATCTCTGTAACTCTGGACAATTTAGTTAGCCTCTTTGAGCCTTGATTCTATTACCTGTGTAATGGAAATACTATTAATAATAACTCTTGCAGGGTGGTTACAAAGAGTGATGTACTACAAATTTAGTAGTACATCTGGTACAGTTAAAGGGAGAGTCAAGCTTCACAGTTAGAAATGGTAATTAATAAATATGCTAATTAGGGTCCAGTTTACCCTAAGTTTATGCTTTCTAAAACAATGAATTTATTTGAATATGACTTCCTGTTTTCACTTAATTCCTTAGTAACTAAATTATAATAGTTCTTACTATCAGGAAACTATAAATTTCTATTTTCATGGCCTATATTTCCATTTAATAGTATTTAGTGACAGTTAAAATGGCAGCACAGAATTATATTTAGCTTATTATTTGTCCTTTATAAAAGAGGGAAATAGAATATCAGCATATTAGTTTTCTGATATTAGCTTCTCTTTTAAAAATTTATCCTTAAAAAAACATACCGGTATATCACACATTCAAAGCAATGCAAATGGCCAGTTATTTTTTAATGTAAAACTTGTCCAAATAACCCTTACACAGATTTATATGAACCAAATTTTCTAACACTATAAATGGTGTCCATCTTGCTTTAATAAAATCAAATGTATGTAAATCCTAATATAGCAAAAATAATTAACTTGGACATTTAAAGCACAACTACCAGTGAATATAAAATGTAATTTAGTTATAGAAAAAGGTGATTTCTTACAGCTTTTCAGAAAGACATTTGACTAAAGGAAGCAGCCATCTTCCCAACTACTGTTCTAATAGACTACTAATTTCAGTTATTATATTTGGACAACCTAATAGGCAGATAATACTCCCCCTCCCTACCACCCACTTCTTCTGAGATGTCCTCATTCTAATCCCAGGAAGCTGTGCATTTATCATGTGTGTCAATGGTTAATTCAGGTTGCCAATCAGTTGATCATAAATACAGAGCTATTCTGCATTATTTGGTGAACCCAATGAAATCCCAAGTGTTCTCACAAGTGGAAGAGGGAGGAAAAAAGATAAAGAAGGCAGCATGGAAAGTTCTTGGCTCAATATTAGCTGTCTTTTTTTTTTTTAGATTTATTTTATTGCTTTTAACAGAAACAGAGACAGAGAGAGAAGGGGGAGGGAGCAGGGCAGTCTCCATAGTTGTACATCATCAGTTTTTGACATACCGGTAGTTTCATTCCACAGGTGGGCAGGGGCCGCGCAGGGTGGGAACTGGGCTGGGGGCCTCCCGCATAGGAAGCACACCCCAGTTCAGCATATGGGTCCACATGAGCTGGGCCTGGGATTCAATCCAGAATTCAATCCTCAGGGGCTACAAAGAGAGCACTTAACCTGCTGAGCCATTCTGGCTTCCCTAGCTGTCTTTGAAGATGGAGAAAGAGGTGATAATTCAAAGATGCAGGCAGCCTCTAGAAGCTGAAAAAGCAAAGGAAATTGCTGTGGTTGGAATGTTCAAGTCTGCACATGTTGAGAATCTAACCTCCACTGTAATGGTATTAGGACGGGGGAGGGCCTTCAGGAGGTGTTTAAGTCAGTGGGTAGAGCCCTCATGAATGGGGTTAGTGCCCTTATAAAAGAGGCCCCAGAAAGCTTACTTGTCCCTTCCACCAAATGAGGACACAGCAAGAAGTGATCTGTGAGAGGGCCCTCACCTGACTGCGTTGACAGCCTCTAGAACTGCAAGAAATAATTTTCTGTTGTTTGTAAGTCACCCAGCCCGTGGCATTTTTGTTAGAGCAGCCTGAACAGACTAAGACAGTGCTGGATCCTCTCCTAGAGCCTACACAAGGGACCCAGCCCTGTCTACATCTTGAATATAGCCCAGCAAGATCCATTCAGATTTCTGACTTCTAGGCCTGATAATAAATCTGTGTTGTATTGAGCCCCTAAGATGGGGATTATTTGTTGTGGCAGCAGCAGGAAGCTAATACAGGCTACAAGTGTGTGCTGTGCATGTCTTCTAAACAAAAACTTACAGAGGAAATACAGATGAACCCAGTCTCAAGGAGCTGGCAGGATGGAGAAGGGGAGAAAGCAAATATCCCAAGAAATGTCTCTCCCAGTCCAGCTGAGAGCAATTCACCATGGGAAACCCACTGCAGCGTCTTCCCAGCAGGCCTCCCAGAGGACAGAGGGTTGCTTTGGTTGACATGTGGCAGTTATACCAAGTCCTCTGATTCTGAAATTTCTACTTGCAAAAAGACTTCCATTGCAAGAACAATATTTTCAAGAACTGACCTGACTCAGGTCAGACAGCGCTTTAAGCAGCAAGAGAGAAAGAAACCAAGGGAGCACATGGCTCTCTTGCTCACCTACCATTAAGATCTGACGGGCAGTCTGTGTTCTCAGACTGGCTGGAAGGAGGTGGTTCATATCCCAAGGTATCTGGGAGGTCTGTCCTGTAAAACCTGCCTTGATGCTATTTTAATTTCCTATAATCTTATTTGTGAAAAGCCATATTTTTTACTTTGGTATCAACCAAAGAACCAATAGGCAATTTCACTCTGAAGAGGCAGTGTGACCATTCAAAGGGAAAAGGGTGCCTCTCATCACCATTACCAAAACATTCTGTGAGTCAAGTTCGTTACCAATGTTCTTAGGGCCTTGATTTTTTTTTTTAAACCTAGAAAGTGAGATGTTCAATCGTGGAGTTTCCCATAATATAAAGTCATCAATTTCCTTGGAGCTCAGCCATGAAATCAGCAACCTACCAAAAAGAAATGCAAACCCATAGTGCCTAGATCCATCTGTGACAGGGCTGAGTGGGACTCAGAAAAATTTCCAGAGCAACAAGACTTGACATTTTTCTCCAAGAAAATTTGTGTAAGGAATTTTACCATGAAATGATCAATTGCCAGTAAAGAGAGTTGAAGTAGGAATGGGAGTGGAGAAGCAAGGCAGGGGGCATTATACTCAGGAGAATCATGAGGTCAAAACAAAGGGAAGATTTCTGACCCATTAAGACTATCCACTTAAGAATGAGTAATTATAGAGCATTCTAAAAAAGTAATGAAGGGAAAGCCAGGATGGTCTCAGCAGGTTAAGCGCTCACTTTGCAGCCCGGAGACTGAGGATCAAATCCCGGTCCTAGCCCATGAGAACTCAAATGCTGAATTGGGATGTGCTTCCCATGTGGTAAGCCCTCAGTTTGGTTCTCATCCCCTGGTTCAGCCCCTGGCTCAAGGGGGCATGCCTCCCGTGCGGGAGGCCCCCAGCCCAGTTCCCGCCCTGCACACCCCACCCCCCTGCCCACCTGTGTGCAACAAAACCATGTCAAAAATTGATGATGTACAACTGTGGAGACTGCTCTGGGCACACACCCCCCCTTCTCTCTGTCTCTCTCTGTTTCTGTCTCTCTCTGTTTCTGTCTCTCTCTGTCTCTGTCAGAAACAATAAAATACATCTTTAAAAAAAGAAAAAATAAATAAATTTCAGACTTGAGAGCAGCATGGAGTGTGAATAAAATTAAAAAAGAGGTCAGCATTGGAGAATCCTAAGAGGAAGTGGCACATGATAAGCAAGGCAATTGCAGAGCAGTTTATAGAAGGCTTTGTAAACCAGTAAACAAGGTCACCAAGCCACTCGCTCAGGGACACACAGCTGTAGGTGGCAAATTAGATCCTAGCTCATCTAAGCTCTAATACAAGGACCAATTAACATTTTTAAAGTAATGTTCTTATAAAAAGGATCTTTCTGCTCCTAAAAGTAATGCATTCTGAGTGTAGAGCAAATACATCCTCTCTGGCACAAAGACCACTATGCAAATGGCCCCCAGATGCACAGTACACATCTCGCATGATGTGCATCACGCGATCACCTTCAGCAAATCCATTCTCCCGACACTAGACATCTTGGGAATGCCTTTAATTTTAGGATTTGTCCAGATCAAGCCATAGAAAAGGCTCAGGATTAGAGTTCATGGTGTAGATCTGTCCACTGCACAAAGGACCACACACCCTTTCCCATATGTCAGATGCTTGCCTGTTTTCACTGCCTAAAACTCAACTTGAGGATCATCTAGTTACATACTCAGGAAAGTATCTCTGAAAAAGTATATCTGCTCATCCCCTGGTCTCTCCATGGCTTGGGCTCAGAAAGTTTCTGATCATTTCAAAATGAGAAGATGGTGTTTTTATCACTCAATCACGAAGCCAGTTAGGATGTCCCTGCCTGTCCCTGACCTGCTGGCTGCTCACATTCCTTGGTCAAACTTGCCTAAACACTTCTGATTAAGGATATGCGTGCTGTAATAGAAGCCCATTTCCCGGCCTGGGAAGGCGCTCTGCAAGGCTCATGAAAGCTTCTTTGCCCTCCTCATTAGTGTGATTAGCAGGGGAGGCTGGGGTGCAGATAAAGCGCTTGATTAAGATGCCACCTTCCTCATTGTTAATTGGCAGATCATTTTAAGAATTCATGCCTTAGAATTCGTTCTTTTCGGTTTGTCGTTTTATTTTCCTGCCACCCACATTTAAAGAAAGATTCTTTTGCCTGTCCTTGAGGTTCCCAAGCCTAACAATAATCATGGTTTCAGCCTCTTGCCTTGAGTTTCTGACAGCATAAATAATGCAGGTGCACAGAAATAAAATGTTGCTATGCTGGCTTTGCTTCTTTGGCCAATTGGCTACCGGGAAAAAAAAGGAAAGAGACTGAATTGATAGAAAGATGCATTTTACTGTCCAGCTGCCAAGAGGGCACTGCCAACAATGAGGATTTCAGAATAATAACCCTAAAGAGAGGAGCTTCAGAGGGTCCCATTCACTGTGCAGGCAGCCTGAAAGACACATTGTTCCCGACAGGTCAGGTGGAAGACCCTTCTGGCGAATGCAGCATCCTGAGGAAATGCTAAGCCAGCCATTTCTTTAAAGACCCTCTAACACCAGACACTTCAAACACGATTTGGTTCTCAGGGAGCAAGACTGTATCCTCACAGGTGTAGGATGATCAGGCTTCTAAGAACGGCAGCATCTCCGAAAGCAGCTGCAGAAAGGATAAAGATAAACTCAGTCTATTTAAATCGGGATGCTGCACTCCCCAGCTTGTTTGCATTCTGCGAGCTATGGCAGGGATGCACATTAGGGCTTTCCAGCGACTAGAAACAGGAGGGGTCTGATAGGAGGACTTGGCCCTGGGAGGCTTCTTATAAGCTTAGAAATATATCCTTCAAAATGTCAACATGCAAAACATAAAATGCTCAATAATAACATATTCACCTATTCACTTATTCTTCACAAGACTTCACCCCCATTTTTCTTCTCATGCTCTCCTCTAACCTTCAATTTGACAAAGAAAAAAATCAACATAGTTACAATAATATTAATATTTAGGCATGATTCTTTTTTTGGCTTCTTTGGCACTTGGCCCTGTGCAAAGTGATTCCCTGTGAATTATTTCATTTGATCTTCACGGTAGTCCCATGAGGTAAGTACCATTATTACAGATTTGAGAAAATTGAGTTTTAAAAGAGAGACCATTACTTGTCTGAGATGCCTGACTTAATTTGTGAAGTTAGTTCATGCAAGAGTGGACATTCAAATTAGAAGCCAAAGGTTGTTCCTTTTTCCACTCAATGTGGGCAATGAATACCTTATACAAGCCTCCAAAGCCTCCATATTTATCCTTTTCACTTGCTACATAAATTGCAATGAAGTGCACGCCCTGGTGTATTTAACCATGCTCCGATCTTCCCTATTATAAATAGCAATATATAAACTTCTTTCTACATTTACTTTTTCTTTTGAGTGTTTCCTTGAGAAAAAAGACTAATGAGAGTGATGACTGAGTTATAATTATGAAAATCATTGTGCTTGTTGATACTGCTTCTCTTCAGACTTTTAAATGAACTATAACCTTTTTCATTGTTACTAGCAAGACTCAAATGTACTTTTTCTCCATGGGCATGTCAGCACTGCATCAGATATATACGAGGTCTGACAATGAAGTTTGCAAACTTGTCACTGTACGCTTACTTTGGCAGCGCTGTACAAATGACTCGGTAAGGTTTCATAACCTTGGTATGTCAGTGTCTCATAGCTGTGTTCATGTGGACATGAGGTGGTGTCTTGCTGAGTGGTGTTCCTTATTGTTGTTGTGTGTTTTTGTGTGCCTTCACAAGAACATCAGAGCTTTAATTAGAGCAATAAAAAAACATTAAATCTCTTGTTAAACTTGGCAAGAGTGGGAGTGAAATCAGGGACATTCTAGTCCAAGTTAATAGGGATAATGCCATGAAGAACATGACAGTGTACAAACATATTAAACGTTTTTCTGAGGGGAGAGAAAGTGTCACCGATGAAGAGAGGTCAGTGCGGCCAGTAATGAGCAGAATTGATGAAAACATTGCAAAAATTCAGTGAAGTGTGCAACAATATCATCAACTGCAAGAAAAGCATAGCAGACCGCGTCAGCATCGATAGAGAAACAGGAAAATCTTAACTGAAAATATTGGCATAGGAAAGGATGTACAAAAATGGCCCTGAAGGAGCTCACCAATGAATGAAAGCAAGAGGGAGTTGAAGTTTGCCAAGACCTTTTAGAGAGGCAAGATGATGTTTTGGGCCATGTTATCACTAGTGATGAAACATGAGTATATCAAGAAGACCCTGAAACAAAGCACCAAAGTGCATGGAAAGTTAGATAATTTTCCAGGACTAAAAAAAGTTCTGTCAGTCCAAATCAAGAGTCAAAATGATGTTGCTTGACTTTCTTGATATCAAAGGAATTGTTCATTATGAATTTGTACCAAGTGGACAAACAGTCAACCAAGTTGACTATTTGGAAGTGCTGAAAAGGCTGCATGAAAAAGTTAGATGAAAATGACCTGAACTTTTCTCCAACCACTCATGGCTCTTGCATCACGACAATGCACCAGCTCACACGGCACTGTCTGTGAGGCAGTTCTTAGCCAGTAAACAAATAACGGTATCAGTACACCCTCTCTACTCACCTGATCTGGCTCCTAAAGACTTTTTTCTTTACCTGAAGATACAGAAAATATTGAAAGGAAGACATTTTAATGACATTCAGGACATCAAGGGCAATATAATGATGGCTCTGATGGCCATTCCAGAAAAAGAGTTCCAAAATTGCTTTGAAGGGTGGACTAGGCACTGGCATCAGAGCTTCCCAAGGAGGCACTTAGAAGGTGACCAGAGTGGTATTCAGCAATGAGGTATGTAGTACTTTTTCTAGGATGAGTTCACAAACTTAATTGTCAGACCTCGTATGTACTGGTACCAAGGTTATGAAACCTTGCTGAGTTGTTTGTACAGTGCTGCCAATGTAAGAGCACAGTGGCAAGTTTGTGAACTTAATTATCAGACCTCATAGAATGATTCCCCCTTTTAACTATAAGAGTAAATATTTTGACCAATTTTTCATTATTAAGAAGGACTTCAAGTATGAAGGTGAGTTGGCCATTGTGAAGACAACAACCACCCTTCACCTTCCTCCACCTGCTGACCTCCTGGAATTTTGTACACAGATCATTATAATCCTGCTTTAGTGAAAAGATGGCATCAAAATATAGGGTGCCTTTGCAGTATTAAGAAATTGGCAGGTGCGGGGAAGAAGTTAGGGATTACTTAGCTTTAACATTTTCAAACCAGAGACATTGTCTATTTTGTTCACTCTATATTCACAGCATTGAACAGTACCCAGCATTTGATAAGTGCTCGAAAAGTATTTTTTAATGAATTAATGAATGAATGGATAAATAATGGATGAATGAAAATTCATTATTTTTAGGGTAAAGACTGCACCCAAAAAGAGACAGATATATGACCTGAATTTAGAGAACTGACAAGTGTTTCTTCAACTTAGACTAGGGTTTAGAAATGTGCAAAATAAAGGAAAACCAGTTATTATCAGTTTAGAATTTTCTGAAAACTAATATCCAGTTTCTATAGTTTTTGCCAAAGTAGTAAGTGCCATGGTAAAGAAGGAATCTCTGCTGAAGAATGGGATAGGCTCTAAATCTTTTGGCTTCCCTGGGCACTCTGTCATGACACATGAAAGTATTTATTTCAAATTAGCTTTTCTGGGTTAAACCAAAGCTACAAATGTCAGGATATGTTGATTGACCCTGGATCTTTGACCTTCAACGTCTCCAAAACAACACATTCCAAAACATGCAGCGAATATTTGAGTTATGGACATTGGTAACATCCCTCTAGCACTTTCTTCTTCTTTTTTTTTATTGTTAAATTTAATGGGGTGACATTGATTGGCAACAATTAGACAGTTTCCAGATGTACAACTCCACATCACATCACCCATGCATCACATTATGTGCCCACCACCCAGAATCAGCTCCCCTTCCACCACCACATATTCGGTGCCCACTTCCCCCTCCCCCCACAACTCTCCCTCCCCCCTTCTCCCCCTTCTCCAGGTAACCACCAAACTATTGAGTGTGTCCATAATGCTGGTTGATGCCAACTCCCACCTCCCCTCCCTCTCTCCCTCCCCCCTCCTCCCCTTCCCTCAGGCAATCACC